>CACRXP010001040.1:37459-49689 GCA_902702965.1 Spirometra erinaceieuropaei | reverse complement strand
CTCTTCTGTAATGAAGGCATCACTTGCACTAAGCAAGGGCGGAATGACTTGGTGGGACTTAGGGACATTAAGACGGAGAGAATTCCATTAGCCATTTTGAGCTCCACGTTGAAAGAACAAACAAGTCAGCACGGATTTGCTTCAGGCAATTACGGGTCGTAGATTTACTGAATGAATACACACATTTGAGATCATCGGCATAAATGAATGATGAAGAATTTTTAACTGCCGACAAGATATCATTAATGTAAAGCAGGAACAAACAAGGACCTGAAACGGTACCTTGCAGGACACCACTTACAGTAAAGCTCTCATTGGAAAATGAAGGCCCACTAATGTCTTTTGTTTACGATTAGACATGTATGACTTAATAAAATCAATAAGAGGACTGCGAAGTTTCAAAGCTTCTTATTTAGCTTAGGGTCTTCTGCGTGACACTTTACCAAAGGCTTTACTAAGATCGAAATAGATAACAACCACAGGTAAATGATCATTAGGAATAGAAGTAAGTAGATTGAGAAACGACATATGATACGTTTCACAAGAGTGGTCGAGCAAAAAGCCATGTTGGGAAGGACTAATAACTTGATTGGCTATGCAAAAGTCCTTAATTGTCATTGCGATAATTGTTCCAAAGATTTTGGCGAAAGGTGTTTTATGGACACCTCAGTAGTTTTAGACATCAGAACGACAGCCAGACTTAAATACCGAAATAATAATAGAAGTCTTCTAATAGTCAGGAAACAAGTTATTTACCAGCAAGACTGAGAAGAGTTTGCTAAGCATAGGAGGAACATCTCTTAGCTGTTTTATAAGAGAGTTTGGGATATTGTCCGTACCTACTGAGTGAAGTAATTAAGCTGGTTTATCAGTTTTGGAATAGTTGCAGGAGCAAAATTAATGATGATGAGGTAGGCATCAGACAACGGAGGAATTGAAGGGATTGGGCATTTTCAAGGTTAAAATGTTTGGAAAAGAATGAATCTAACAGTTCTGCATGGTCTGGCTCATCTGTAATGAAGGTATCGTTGGTACGAAGCAAAGGCGAAATGACTTGGTGGGACTTTGCAAATGATCTTTGCCAGAAGATTTGAGCAACTGAGTTGGAAGAATTTACGCCATTAATAGCTAAATACTCTCTACGCCTATCTCGCGCAAGCCTCATTTTCAAAGCCAATTCAAATATTTTAACGATCCTTAGGTGAACTGATAAAGAACTCACGGAAGGATCTTTAGGCTGCTCCCGTAGCTTTTGAAGTCTGTTTTTAAGAAAATGTGAGACAGCGGGGAAGTGGAACTCCAGTTAGACGTCTTCCGTAGAATTAGGCCGAGAAGATCTTCTGTTGCTTACTATAATAAATTGTTTAAATAATTTAGATCATTATTTGAAAAATAGTGTGCCAATAAGGAGTGTTTGTAAATTATTTACTAATTCTTTGCTAACAGTAGCATAGTCAAAAAGCTACCTTTTACTTTGAGTCTGCGGACATGGCAACTGGAAGACGACAATGAGTTAATGCATGATCACTTTAAAAAGTTCACGATGGAAATCCATAGAAATGCTGTTGATGCACGCTTTCCTAAATACAGGCTTGAAATTTCGAAAGCAGCTTGAGGATTTATCCCTGAGCCCATTATTGATTCACTTACGAACTACAGAAATATTCGAATTAGCTTCAAAAAGGGACTCGCGAAAGATAGGCGTAGGAAGTCCTTATCTATGACTGATGCGAATCCCTCCAGCGCGGTTGCTCAGGACTTCCGTTTCAGATCGTCTGCTAGGTCCCGCCAAGCCATTTCCTCTCTGCTTAATTTTAAAAATATCTTCTTTACGGGGGATTTGGATAAAACAGAGGTGTTAAATTTCTTCACTGTCGACCATTTTACTCTTAAACCTGACGCCATTCCCTCAAGTCCTCCGACATCTGATGCGTTCCTCACCACCATAATTTTTCTTCCGCAAGTGTACTTAGACCAGATGTTTCATTTTGTAAATCACGATTTTAGAGCAAAACTTTGATATTGTTGCCCTATTTAATTTGCCCTTAATTAGTCCCCAACAGCCCTCTCATTAAAAAACTCCTTGGTTCTCATCGGCGTTCCAGATTCCTTCTTGACAAATGGTTATAAGCATTTGATTGGGCCAATTGGGCCACATCCGCCCTTGCCACACTGTGGCCCAACCTTATAGTCCAGCGCAGTCCACCCCTAGTCCAACCTAACCCGTTTGGGCTGGGTTGGGCTGGTGCTGTAGGAGTAGACTAACCATTTCGTAACTCGCATTCATTTGGAACCGACAATATTTCGAGCTCTCTTATTAATTAGTTAAGAGATTTTCCTCTTTTGTTGAGCAACGTATTCTCAGTGTTCCTCGAGAATGGTTTCTTTCTAGTATGCTGGAAAACTTATGTTATTATTCAAATATTTAAACCTGATTCTCGTTCTGATGTTCAGAATTGTTGGGGTGTTTATAAATGCTCTCTCTAGTTAGGCTGTTTGGAAAAGTCCCTACCATCATCATCATCATCATCATCATTGCATAGCCAATAAAATTCTTAGCTCTTACCAACATGGCTCTTTGTCAACTAACGCTTGTGGAACGCGTCAAATTTCTTTTCTAAATCAACTTATCTTTGCAATGGTCATCATCTGTGGTCGTTATTTATTTTGATCCTAGTAAAGCCTTTGATGAAGTACTACATAAACGACTTTTAGTTAAATTGGAGGCTCCAGGAATTGACAGACCTCTTATTGATTTCATTATGTCATTCCAGTATAGTCGGAACCAAAAGGTCTTCGTGGGGTCCCCATTTTCCAATGAGAGCCCTATTGTAGGCGGTGTTTTCCAAGATGGTGCGTTAAGTTCTCTTTTATTCTTGTTTTGAATCATTGGCATTTTGTCAGTAGTTAAACGCTCTCAATATTTTTTTACGCCGATGATCTCAAATGCGTATATTCTTTCTCTAAATCTACGACACAGCGTTGCCTAGAACAAATTCATGCTGAGTTGTTCACTCGTTCCGCGTGGAGCTGAACACGACCAATGGAAGTCCCCCATTCTAAATGTCACTACATGGGTTTCCCACCTGAAAGCTTACTCCAGCCAGTGACTTTGCAAAGTTCCCTATGACTGAATGTTCCACAGTCAGGGACTTAGGTTTAAATTACACCATTAATCTAAAATTCTCGCGTCAGGCAGATGGAATTACGATCAAAGTTGCTCTCTATTTGTGGCTTTTTTCTAATAATGCTGACTGGAAATTCGTCGAAGGTTTGTCCTTCCTATTTTTGCTTTAATGAACGAAGGTAGTCGTTCTAAAATTAGGAGTGCCCGAAGACATTTTACACACTTCCAACTTCTCTCATCATCGGCATTTCTCATGTCAGTGGGAAGTTTGCTCCTTCGCTCCTTTCTCCACATAGCTGCTCTGCTGCACGTGTGGTCCGACCGGCCAACCCCTTGTGTGTAAGGTCCAGGTGTGTGCATATTGGGAACCAGGTCCTGTGTGTGGTACGAACAGGCGAGTTGCTCTCAGCTTTGTCAACCACCTCTTCCAAGCTCATCATCAGTTGGTTACGCAGCTCGGACAATTGACTGGTGCATTGGATAGGGTAGAATGAATGAGATCGACCCTCTGGACATGGCTTCTCACTTTAAAGAAATCTGACGCACTTGAGACTGACACAGCGCGCCAAAAGCCGTGACTTGGATGCTTGCACGTTGGCACTTAAACTTAGACCACACAGTTAGTTCTGTCGTGCGTTTGTGAGCTCAGTGGGCGACCGGGGGACAGCAAATCAGACTGCGGTGACTCCTTCCTCATGGCGCTCTCTCGCACATGTGGGATCCCAGTCACTTTCCTTTGTTTGTAATAGAGGTTTGTGCTTTCGAGGACTGGGTCGTGAATGTGGCACGCGCAGACGGGTTCTACAGATCACCCAGCCACTACGCCCACTTCTGGCACCGGATGTCTGACCGGCTTGGACAATAGACTTGTGTCTGAAAGTGGGAAGAGAGAGAGAGTAAGGTTGACGGTCTCAGCGCATATTCCTCGCTATAAACAATCGAAAGCGCTTGAATCTGTAGCGGGCAGCCATCATACCCGGTCTGGCGTCATTGTTCAAGACATTGGCTGCCTCAAGGTCATTCACCTCTTGCAGCGAGCTATTCCAGGAGCGCCGACCTGAAGCCACTCGACCGACTTCGGCTCCAACACAATCCCCTCCCCCCCGTCCTGCGACCAACAAAACAAACCACTGGGACACCATCCCTCGGCAAATGCAACACACACTGACTGGACACCACTTGAGCTTGGCCCACGAGCCTATAGAATCGGCTGTGACCACTATCTCAGGGACTCTCAGGCATTACTGGACGCAGTCAGCACCAGCCCTGGCGTCGTCAGTGGCCGCTGCGCCCGAGAGGACAACTCCGGATTCTGTGCCCAATAAACCGCACAATCTGGTGCCTTCTTTTTTTTTCCCTACAGCATTAGGATTCTTCCTGGCGGTTGCATCGTTCAGAGCACATACTCACACCACTATAGTCGCAACAAATCTGTCCGGCACGCTAAATGCTGTGGCTTGGAAGGTTTCAAACTTATGGGGCAGCTCCGACCTCACATTCAGCTCAATGTGCAGACCAGCAGACCGAGAGTCAGGCCGCAATGTCTCCGTCTTAATGTGGCCTCTGTGGAACTTCCACTCCTTGGGATCTGAGTCGCTCCTGTCTTTCTTGTTGTTATATAAAACCTCAGTCAGTGTACGTTTTAGGCCAGTGGGTGTGGTGGTTCGCCTAGATGCGGGCTTCCGTCAGGTTAGCCACCTGCGTCCTCTCCCGCCTCTGATATTCTCGGTTCTGTCTTGACATCGGATGCAGGAGGGAGAAAGGAGAGTGCGGAAATGCAGCGCAAGTCATCGTCCCTACTTTCATTCCACTGTGGAACATGTAGTGGACATTGTCAGTCACGAGGGTCGCGCTGTCGGATCCTGCTTGGCTGCCTAGGCGAATTATGGTAAACTTACCGACGTCAAACCGCCTAAGCAGACGATTTGACTGCAGTCCATCTTCTTCGGCGGAACCTCGGATTATACTCCTTATGTTCATCTCGTCAGTAAGCATTGCTGCTTCGCAGTCCAAATCGCTTGCGCAATAGTCTAGGCCTATTAGAAGCAAAATGTGCCCCGGTACTGAACCCCTGGCAATGCAACTGTCGATCACAGCAGGATCTGATTCTTATTTATCGATGCACACAACCTGCTGCCGACCCACAATGAAGTTTTCGATCCTCTGATCCCTTTTCTTTCCAGGTCTGGAGAGATTGCAGAAAAGTTGTCGTGCAGATCTTTGCTTCCGGAATTCGTGTTGACAGCTGGACTGCAAGTTGTGGATATTTGAGAATTGCACAAATTTGCTCTTCGGTATTATCTCTATGACTTCGCTGAATATACATGTTAGGTTTATGGGTCTGTAATCAGTCATGACGCCCAGCTACCGCGTTTGCCTGGAGAAGTTATATGTGTCAACTTCCTATTTGCAGGAAGCGTTCCAGTGTCAAATGACGTTTGAAAGTGCAAAAAACGGTATAGAAAGCTTACTGACGGGTTCTTTAAGAAGTTTGGATGGGTCTTGGAGACTCCGTCTTGTTCAATTTCTCTTATTCTCTTCGGATAAAATATCCTGAAAAGGGTATATTGCTTATACTTTCGGTCGGCAGGTCATTTGTGGATGGTGGAAATGAAGCTTTGTTTATGTAATAAGATTGGATGAACTGTAAAAATACGCAACCTTAGTCCCGCCTTCGGAAATTTCGTAACCATCGACTGAGGGAATTTGATGTCTATTTCTTTGACTTCTTCTGAGGTAGCTTTAGAGTAATATCTGTTTATGAGTTTCTTTTTCAGTTAATTCTTCTCGAATTCCCAGCGCACTTTTGCAATCATGCTTCTCAGTTTGCTCCCCTGTGTCCTGTAGATGTTGAAGTACTCGACTTATCCTCTGACGCAGCACTTTATCCACAATTTATGCTTCCTGTTGACTTTGTTCCTTAGGCTGTCATTTAGTCACCCAGACCGCTTATTCTGTACTACACTCCTCAGTGAGCAGTGATTGTTGATGAGATGCAGATGGATATTCATGGAGAGCTCTCAGTCGTCATTGGCACTTCAGTGAGTGACCTATCTCATGAAATGTTGGCTGAAATTCTGAAATGCGTTTACGATTAGGAAGGATTACTTGGTCGCGGTTGTAATACTACTTATTTTGTGGCATACTCCTATAACATTTCGGACTTGGCAGGATGTCGGCTTTTAAATACACTTCTTTTCAATCTCCTGTGGAAAGCGTGCTCGGTAACAAAAATGACTACTTAAGTAGCATGCATTTTTCCCATTGATTTTCGATGGTCTCGAAAATTCAAATCTATTTTATAGAAACCACAAACAAAAATATGATTTCTTTTAATCAAGCAATAGAGAATCACGTCTTCTTTATATTTTATATTTAAGGAAGGAGCATAATTAAGTTTTAAAAAAGTTTTCTAATTGCCGAATAATTTAGAGCCTGATCATTCGTTGCATTAGCGCTTAGTGATTTCACTCTTCAAGGTGCATGCGTTCCGCGTAAAGAAAATCACAGATTTTTCTATGCTATTGAAGAGATATCATACAGGGTCCATAAAATTTTGCAATGGATGCGGATCGTGTTGTGCATTTCATGAGGAGCAGTGGTAAACGGCCAGGTACGATGCTATGGAAATGGACATTTCGCGGTCTTAAAAAGTCTCATAATTAGAAACTTTTTAAAACTTAATTATACTCCTTTCCTAAGTAAAAAAATATAAAGAAGGCGTGATTTTCTATTGATTGACTAGAAAAAAGCATATTTTTGTTTATGGTTTCTATAAAATAGATTTGAATTTCCAAAACCATCGAAAATCAATGGGAAAAATGCATGCCACTTAAGTAGTCATTTTTGTTACCAGGTACGCTTTCTACAGGAGATTGAAAAGAAGTGCATTTAAAAGCCGAAATCCTGCCAAGTCCGAAATGTTATAAGAGTATGCCACAAGATAAGCAGCATTACAACCGCGACCAAGTAATCCTTCCCAATCGAAAACGCATTTCAGAATTTCAGCCAACATTTCATGAGATGGGTCAATCACTGTACCTGTAAACATTGAGATCCAATCGAGACCGGATAAATCTGTCCTCATCTGATCGATATCGCCCTGCCGAGTGTTACGTCTCTATTGTCTAGAGCGTGCACAGCAGGAAATGACGAATAATCCCACATAAGCTCTATACTGTCACTTCGGCCGAGGGAGGGCCATTTAAGCTGTCTGATGTTGCAGTGCAGGTCAAATCGAGGTGGTACTTCATGCTACTAGGGCTGTTTTTCATTCATTTACGATGGCCCAGGTTTGTTCAGTAGTACTGTAGGCTCTTATAACTCCAAAAATGGTATATCGAAAATATGCAAAAAGTATTCGTTCTTTTACTCGTTTGGTAGCAAGTTATGTCTTCTTCAGATTTTATACCTGAGGTACTAGCAGTATTTGGCTTTAAGAAACTTTTCCAATTCCCGAATAGTTTGAACTAAACTTGCCATTTTGCTTGCGTCTAGGGTCTCCAAACTGCGTGCTGTATACATTGCGTTAGAGGAATTTTAAGCATTTCTATATGCTACTAAGGGGATACCATTTGCGTTTCACAAAAGTCTATAGAAAATTTGAACCATTTTGTGTAATCAACAAGAAAAGCAAGTAAATGTAGGCATATGATGCTTTATGAATGGACATTTCATGGTCTTAAAAATCTTATGGCTAGAAACTTTCTTAGGACCGAAAGATAAACTTTCCTCAAGTCTCAAGTTGAGGGAGGACGTACTTTACCATCAAACGAGTAAAATGACCGATATTTAATGCATCTCTTCTGTATAATATGTTTAAATTTACAAGAGCGCCGAGAATAAATGAGAAAAATCAAACTTATTAAGTAGCCGTTTCTACCGAGTGCAGATTTAGGGGCAGCTAAAAAGATGCTCGTTCAAAAGCCAACACCCTGACGTGACTGAAATATATTGAGATTCTGCTGCAAGAGCATCAACATTACAATCCAGCTCGGGTGATTTTTCGATTCGAAGGCGCATTCCAAAATTTCGACTGAAGGTTTTCTGCTTTGTTTTCTTTGCAATAAAATACGTCTTCTCATTAATTTGTGTTCATTTCCCCATGCCTTGATGCTTTCGGCCATGCGATGATGCGTTGGCTCCAACCCCGTGGGTCACCTCAGAGGCGGGCGGGTTTCGATCGTATAAGGATGTCAAGGTCGTTATCGTGTAATGGGGGTCAAAAACGTAAGAAAAAGAGGCGTCTCGCTCCTCGTTCCTTACCCGTGAAGGGCCCAAAGGGGGTCGAGGCGTCGAAAACCTCGCCAGAGCCCCCTCATAACCTGCCAAGCACCGCGGAACACGAGAGGTTGGCGGGGCTGGTGCTGGCAGGGCCATTACATGAGATAGCACACCCACTGTACTGCCAGAAGCATTGCTAATCATAAATTAGTTGCATGCGCATGTAGAAGGAAGGGGTATTTTGCCCACATACTCCCCAAAAGGAACAGAATGACGGGGGATAAAACCATAAATTCAAGTAGCGAAAGGCATGAAAGAAACTTGGACCTCAGGAGCTTTGTTGAGAAGTCTGAATTTTAAGCGCTTTCCTCCTGTGGAGTCTCTTGCTGTCTTCTGTCAGTATTTTGTAGTTTGCTGTCAGTTTGTGTCTTTGTCTTTAGAAGATGATAGTTTCTTTTAAAAGGGTTTCCTACTAAGCACATGCCTCTTGACCACCCAGGACTCCCAGCAAGTCGTGATATATGAAAGCCAGTCCGATGTAGTAAAATGAGGAATGTGTTGAGTTGTCTTTCGAATAGATGTCCCAGTTTCGACCGCTCTCCTTCTCTCTCATTCCTCCCTCATAAACCAGTAGCCTGCCCGAGCTTGTCAACAAACAGATGTTTGAATTGAGCGTTGTAGCAGTATTATTGGTTGTAGTAGTAGTAGTAGTAGTAGTAGTAGTAGTAGTAGTAGTAGTAGTAGCGGTATTACTCTCAATAGTAGCAGAACAACAATCTTAGTGGTAGCAGTAGCAATAGTATTGGTAGTGGTAGGAATGGCATTAACGGTTATTGCCAAAGTAGTGCTAGCAATGGCATTACTAGTAGTAGGAGGAGTAAAAGTAGCAATAACAGTAGTGGCAATAGTAGTAATAATGGTGATGGTATTATTAGTAGTAATAGGGATAGTAGTAATAGTAGTAGTAGTAGTAGTAGTAGTAGTAGTAGTAGTAGTAGTAGCAGCAGTAGTAGTAGTAGTAGTATGCAAAAGTCTGATGTCCATGTATCAGTAAATGTCCTGCTTAGATTCATGTATAAGAAGCCAATTAGTCGGAGCCTGAGGTCTCCGATGCCATCTGGAGACAGGAAATTGGAAGAAAGTGTTGTTCACGAGGGAAAATGAGATAATACCTCTCTTCCGCCACATTTTTGTTGTCCTCAAGATTTAAATATCAAGGCCCTGGCGCTCATTGGAATAGTGGCACGATGGCATTTTGTGGTCTGTTGGGAGTGTTTATGTTGTCCACGTCCGGATCTCTCTCCCGACTCTCGACAAAATGTTGATCCAGTGAAGACTGCCTTGGGGATTGGGCCCGGTACAGTCAGGCATATGCAGCACACCCTGTTTATTTAAACTCATTCAGGAGGGAAGAATCCGTTGAAATTTCGCCCCAAGTAACCTTGAATTCCTTTTTGTACTGATAACCTGGGAACTCTGAATTCGTACACCAGAAGCCTCATTCAGACTCCTGTCACCCTGTTCTCAGTCCTGCAAAAAATCGATAGTGACTTTAAACTCGCACGACGCAGCCCGGCAAGCTGACGTTTTCGCACGCGGCGAAATGACTATTCCACGACCGCGTCGCCACTACAGTACCACGAGGCCGTGGAAATCTCCTCGCCAAACGATACTCCTTTCCCCGGGCTTTGTAAATGAACTGAAACTGTGGTACAAACGCAATGCTCGGACTGTTCCTCTGCCAGAAGTCACCGCTTCCGCTTCTGACGAGGGCGACTACTACGACATCACAAAGGCGTTCACAACGAATGCCTCCGCGGCCACGGACGCTCCTGAGGTTGCGTCTCTCCTTGACCGACCGGCCGCCATCTGTTTTCGTTCTTCGCCCGCATCGCATCGAAAGCCGTCGTTGCAGATAAGTGGAAAGTCGCTACGCATTATCGATGACTGTCCTGTCTTAATTGTGCAGTTGATGAGAACCGCCCGAAAAATGCCCACTTTCATCATCGCGCCAGATGGTACGTCAAACAACAGTTTCTTCCAGCCTAGAATGTCATTTGCTTACAGTGGATGAGCTTCAGAGCATAGACTATAATAATACCGACAGAAATTCGATCATTAAGTGACCCTTTGGATTTATGAAAGTTTTCGTGGCTTTCATGTGCTGCTCGCTGAGTCCGTGAACGATAATAGTTTAAACCACGGGTGGAAGGAAGAGGACTCATTAGACTTATACGACTGTGCAGCGATTTTCGGGCGAGTGCGCCATTACTTAAGACTTACTGAGAACGGTTTCGCTATGCACCTAGCACAGGTACTAGCTAAAAATGTGGATATCTTGTTGGGCCGGTATCTTTGTTTGAATGATGCACCTGTAGGAAGTTTAAGTACTCAGGATGTTCCGATCTTTTGCCGCTGCCTGACGCAGCTGCGAGCGGTTCGGCTCATCAGTGAGTCTTCCAGTTTTCCCCGTGTGGTTACTGATATATGAACTTCAGTTTCAAATTGCCTTGTTTAGTTTCCGAGGAAATTAATGCGCGAGCTTGGAGTAAATCTTGCGGAAGAGACTTTTTCAGTTTGCACCTGTGTTGTTAGTACGACGAATAATTACACATTTCAAGGCTACTGTCTGTCTGTTGGCGGTTTGTGAATATTACACGGTTATCCCGCGGTAGCTGATGGATCTCAGCTCAAATATTCAAATCAAATTTCTGAATGTTCCTGGAAAGGTCTTTTCCGCAAGATTAACCCCAAATTCACCCATTAATTTCCTCGGAAATTGGACAAGACAATAATGCTTATAGGTTTTCCAGTTATATCCAGCGAAATTGTACGGACATGTGGGAGAGGTGTCGCCACCGGTATGATCAGGTTGGGTTTCACTTTCTACGGAATCACTTAAATTTGTAGGTTCCAAATTACCTTGCGTGATCGTCGCGGCTACTTTTGGGGATGCTAGTTGCAAATCCAAATCGAAAAGGCTGCCAATTAACTATTCGGCGGACCTAGCTCCCGCAAGAACCTTTCGAAATCCTAGCTGGCATGAAAGTAACATTTTGCACCAGAAGATAATAAAGCTGACTTTCCGAGTTTGTTTACTTTGAAGGTCCACCCCGCCAACAAGTACAGTCGGACGACATCATGTGCCATATAGCTTGCATGTTAAGTAGGTCGTATTATGAAGGCATCTTTGTCTGGTCTTGGCTATCTGCACAAACGTCGCGACGTCGGGACCAGCAAAGAGATAAGTCAATAGTGTGAGCACGTGCGGATACTACCGACACCTTAGTGTGTATCCAGTTTCTCTTCTTCGCCTCCTTCTCTCTACCCCTCCATCTCTCCTTCCTCTGTCCCATCACAGCTTTCTCATCCGTTTGTCCTTATTTCCCCCTCCCCCGCCTTCCGGCTGCTCCCAGTAAAAAGAGGGGGACACTAACATTTTTGGCGAAAGCCATGAAATCCAAACAGAAATGTCTAACTATAACTTTGTCTAGAGTGGGTTGCCTGAGTAGGGTTCCGTTATCCATTACCATGTAGTATGCCCGCACTACATACATGCATTCCCTCACCGCACAGACCTATTCGGTTTCCTTCGCATCCATGGAGGCCGTGCTGAACGCAATAACGACGCTTCAAACATACCTGACAGGGCTCTTATTTTCGGCACTAACACCTCACCATCCACTAGCGCGGCCACGGCTAATAGCCTCATCAACCCAACCGATTCCACAGCCCCAAACCTATCCTGTCCTCACTGCCGCCGCACATAAACGTCACGCACCGGCCTGATAGGGCACTTGCGGATCTATCGCACAGAGGCTGGCGAACGGGTGCCATAAACATCACCATGCACGCATTGCATCCGCCTTCGCTGCCCGCA
>CACRXP010001040.1:14801-36935 GCA_902702965.1 Spirometra erinaceieuropaei | reverse complement strand
GGGGGGTAAGGAGGAACGGCAGCAGCAACGACTGACTGCCCTCGCGGGAAACCGATGCAAACCTGATTTTTGCAGACAGTATGGGATGGGGATGTCAGTGTCATACCTTTGATCTCCTATTGGTCATCCTATGCGTGGTAGATAGGGGAGGACCAGTCGCCGTTGTGTCCTCAAGTGATGACTTTTTAATCTGCCGCGCGGTCCGTAGGGAAGACCGGCTCAAAAATCTACTTTAGCAAATTGACGCAGTCCAGTTTACTTCTACAACACAAAAGATCACAGTTAGTTTATTGTCTTCCGTAGAAAAAAATTATGTAACTTTTTTGGTCGTCTTTAAAGGGTGAACAGATCGGAGGAGGTGGAGGAGGGGGAGGAAGTGAACAAACAGAGCCCTCCGAATCGCACTCAGCGTCCTTGAAAGAAGAACGTCGCCGAGTTCTACGTGAGGCTATCGCTGCAGGGCTTGAGCTAAAACGGCAACAGGAAAGCCATGTCGAGGCGTCAGAATTCAGGCAGCAGTTCGAGATGGAAGGAAGGGAATCCCCGGACGATGACTCCCGTGAGTGCTGCTTGAACATGCTTACATGCCTCATTACTGCTCTGCCCTCTTGGATTGCGGGTGTCGTAGATGCATTAGGTTAATTTTTTGCAAAGCCACCCTAAAGTCGCCAGCAAAAATTTGTCTTGGGAAAATGGAAGCTTTAGGGGAGGGAACATAAAAGGTGTTCAAAAGACAACCTTGGAAGTCTGCAACGGTAAAAAAAATTTGATCTAATCGCCAGAAGTTGTTTGAATCTACCAAACTTTAACGGAACTGTACCCCACTTGCTGTAAGGAGCCAGTAGGTACGCTGAGGCAGAATCAGGCGCGATGATGGGCAATTTATGCGCACGGAACCGAGGAACGCATCAATAAAATAGCAAACACGCTCCCT
This sequence comes from Spirometra erinaceieuropaei, assembly GCA_902702965.1. NCBI lineage: Eukaryota > Metazoa > Platyhelminthes > Cestoda > Diphyllobothriidea > Diphyllobothriidae > Spirometra > Spirometra erinaceieuropaei. Next base: position 36,001 of record CACRXP010001040.1, on the reverse strand, counting down.
TTAAACAGGGCTCCCTATGTACTACTTATTTCAAGAAGGAAGTACAAATGTTTTTTTTGCATTAGGGCTAAGCGGCACAAGGAGTAGTCACCGCCTTGGTCGGGTACGGTTTCATTTTACCCCAACCCTAACCTAAGTCGATAGCTTGTATCCCCAAGGGAAATGTAACCCGATCAATTTTCCTAATAGGTGTAGAAGAGAAGCTAATTGTTTTTGATCTGAAAAAATTAATCAGAAGTCCCTTTTGTGTCGTATAGTCTTCTTGAACCTAAGTGCTTTATGAGGTAAGCTGCTTCGCCCTTAACAGTGCTTCTGGAAGGTACCTGTAAACCAAGTTACGCAGATCTCCTCACAAGTCTGTCAGTCGGTCTTGCGTTTCAGGATGTCATTTCAAAAAACGCGTTAAGAGTTGTGGAGTGTGATAAATGTATGCACGTAATTTTTGTGTAACCTAAACTACCTGATCTGTAAATTCATCCTTAAATCCAAAACATTCCCTACTTCTAAGTGATGGCTAAATAATAGATTTTCTAGAAAAAGAGTCTCGAAAATACGTTTGACTGTTTTTACGCAAGCAAATTTACCGACCATAAGCGAACATCAAAAATCTTCATAACCATTTTCTGCCATGTGCTACTGTCATATATAACGAGACAAGAGTGCTATGAGGCTGTCATTCCACCACAAATGACTCGAAGTAGTCCTATTTTCATTTACGGCTAAATTTATCCTGTAAACATTTGAACAACGTAGCCTCTGAAGTGGAAGTTATTAAGTATCAGCCTTCAAACAAAATCATCAACAGTAAGTCAATTATTTAAGTATCTCTACAAACTCCTTTTAACAATGCTGAGCAAATAAACCCTAGTACATCAGTACCAACCCCAAAAAATGCATCGTTTAACCAATCCCCGTCTAGTCTGCGTGCTATGACTCGATACTAGGGATTCTCACTTATACCAACCCCTATGGGGATTCCCGTCTACTGATGTTGACTTCGCAGTGGCAGCTTTGGTGAGTTCAAATCCATGGCAGAGAGCAGGAGATGCAGCAGAGTTCAACAGTGGTAAAATGTGCTTATTGAACAGCGGTCTGTGAGGTGTTCAGATAACAAGACCGAATAAAGCTGACTGTCCAAATGAAATATATACTTCCCCTTATACATTCACGAGGGGTATTCTTGACAAAGCGTAGAAGAACTGTGAGGAAATAACAGTCATAGCGACAGCAGACTCCTCAAAAATCGGAAATTTGCTCCTCAATTTCTGATCCTGGAACAACCGTCTGATGCCCAAGGGCCACCTTGGAATGCGTGCTACAGCAGAGCTTAAAATGTGGCATGTGCTGGTGAGCAGTTGAAATTTATTTCTCTAATTTCTAAGGCCTGAAGAACCAAGTTCCTCAAATCTTGGAGCTTTGGAAAAAATCGATATTTATGTACTACTGATATTCTGTTGACAGCCTCTTACTATAGGGCGTTTATTCCGCTGAAGCTGGTGAATTCCAGCTCAAACATTCATATTAACTTTCGATCGGAGGCTGAGAGGATTTGTGCCGCAGAATGTACTCCAAAATTTCATGTCCAATTCTGAGGTATTCAAAAGAATGTGCCGTTAAACAAGCCTGAGATATGTGGCAGAAGCCCATGCCGAAGGCTGGAGAACTCCCTGATGAGCCGACACCCTCGCATCAGTGTCATACACAAAGCAGGCCAAACATGTGTCTGGGCTTTTGGGTAGCATGTTTCGATCGGTCGGATTGCGAGAATCTCAGCGGCCTCAGTGATACTCTAACTCACTAAGGCAAGGGCAGGGCTTGGGTACAGCCAACGCTCTAAACACCTACGCTATGAGGCCCCACCTGCAGCCGTGAGTTTGATCACATTTGCGTCAAGTTACTCGCCCAGCCTACTGCAACATGTGGAAATCACCAAATCTGACACAGTAAACTGACTGCCCAAACAGGATTTATTAAGTAGCCCATTTGGAATCCATCAGATGTCTATAAGACTCACTTAACTAATAGGTTTTTCCGACAGGTTTCTTTTGAATCCCATCGAGGCTGCTGAGTTTTTCACAACTGATTCAAATAAATTATTCCGGTCAAAAGACATGTTAAAATCTTACATATCACCTACTGACTGTGTGTTAGTAGCTTGTTAATATAGCTTTATTGTTCCATATAGCAGATCACTTTTCACTATCCTCTGACGCTGGGGGAAGTCGGAGAATGCATACTGTTAGCCTCGGCGACCGATAGTAATGTAATTTACAAGTCTCCATTTATTAAACACTGTCAAACCAATGCCCAATGAAGCCGAATAGAATTTTGTGGGCAATCCGCATACAACGAAGTCAGTGCAGATTGAAAATTCGAGTTTCAGCTTTATGAGGCTGCAGTGATAGCTACTTGTTGCAACAGATATCTGCATTTCTCTCTCATATAACCCTCAAAAGGCATACAGTATATGGCGTAAGCAGTTCAAATTCGTTGGCCAAAACTCACAATTAATAATGAACGACCCTCAGTAAAATGAAAGCACATAAAGGTATTGAGAGCAATATTACGTTGGTTAGAAGTAACAATTTTCTTAAGAAAAAGTGTCAACTCCGAAAACACAAAGGTTCGTGTCAAATACGTAAAGTAAACATGTATGATTAAAGCCAGGGATTCATTTCACCAAACGTGAGCCCAAATTCTGAAGTATATTTTCGCTTATGAAGCATTACTGAAATGAGTTTGAACTATGGGTAATCGTGAAGCATAATCCCAACACATTCCAGTCACACCTGGATCCCCGCTTGTGGATATACTTCTCCGGGGTCGCCCGTAAAAACAGCACTCGGTAAATAATGATTACTTTGAAAGTATGAATTCCTTTCATTTATTTTCGATGTTGTCATAAACTTAAATACACTTCTTGCGTTCATTTTGTGCAAATAACGTCTTCTCTCAAGAAGCTCAAGTTCGAAAGCCTTATTCCCTTGATAAGGTGGCTTTATACCTAAGGATAGGATATGTCTCTTTTTAATTTCCCCAGAAATTATCTACGAAGTTGGAGTAGATCAGTTTATTCAAGGTCTATAGGCACAGACCGAGAATTGTTGCATCTGCGCCATGCAGCGGCAAAACACGCGTGTATGGGCTTTTGGCTAGTACCTGTGCTGTTAGTATGGTATCACCTTACCGACAGGATATGCTTCTATCTCAAATGTCTGAGATTATGGCAGTTTTAAGACCGTGAAATGTCCACTCAAGTAGCATCGTATCTGCTCATTTATTAATGATACTCATTGAGCATACAACATAGTTTTTAAACATTGCTAACTTTTATGAGTCCTACATGGTATCTTCTTAATGGCATAGAGCAATGCGTGAGTTTCCCTGTATGCAAAGTATGCAATTTCTAGGCTGTAAATGCCAAATACAACGGCAAATGAGGTTCAAAAGGCAAATTTGTTCTTTCTTCAAACAGAGGAAAACTATAGACGTGATTTATTGCCAAATGAATACAAGAATGGACTTTTTGTCATTATTTTTATAAAATATACTTGAGTTTATAAGGACGTCGAAAATCGATAGGAAAAAATGTGCGCATTTTAGGCAGGAATGTTTTTACCTAGCGTGGTTACTGCATGTGACCGGAAAACCACTCTACTTATGTGCCTGAAGTATAACGGCATCATGTTGGATGAAGTTCGACGTTACAACCCCACTTAGGTAATCCTTCCTAATTGAAAACACAGTTGAGAATTTCGTTAATACTTCATGATACTAATCCATGAAAATGAGTGAGTAGTTAAATTAACAGTGGTACATGTCAAAAGTTCAATATCCTCCAAGAATTAATTTAATATAAACTCCACTGTCACTGTTTGGCAACGTGTTTCAAAATGGTTACACGGGGCTGATTTTACAGTTGATGTGCTAACTCATGAAATGTTAGCTGAAATTCTGAAATGCGTTTTCGACTCGAAAAAGGTTACTTAAATAGAACTGTAATATTACTCTCCGTACTACATAATTCCGTGATAATTCAGTTACTTAAGGATGCCCGGTTTTGAATGAACTTCTTTCTGGCCGCCTGCAAAACTACACTCCGAACTCCCCAGTTCTGACCAGGTTTCGGTTGTATCGGTAAGTAAAGGCCAGGCGGTATCTTCCTGACAAAACGATCAAACGGCACATGACTTGAACATTTTCTTTACTGACCACAGTAGGAGGACAATCGAGATGGAATCTGCTCCGTGACCGACCTCAGAAAATGTTGGCCGAAATTCTAAAATGCGTCTTCGATTAGGAAAGATTACTTAGGTAGGGTTGTAAGAATGATAAGTATGCAGCATAAACCTATAGAATTTCGGGTTCATCAGAAGGTCGGCTTTTGAACACATTTCTTCTTGACCTTCTGCAAAAACCGCACTTTGTAAAATACAAGTACTTAAGTAGCATGCATTCTTCGTACTAATTTTCGACGGCCTTGCAAATTCAACGATATTTTATAGAAAGGGGGCACAAAAATATGCCTTCCTTCGCTTGTTCGGTAGGAAATCACACTGTCTTCATATTTTATACCCGAAGAAAGCGTATATTCAGGTTTTTAAAACGTTTCTAATTATGAGATTTTCAAGATCGTGCGATGTCCGTATATATAACATCGTACATGTCCGTCTACCCAGGTTTCTCATGAAATGTGCAACACATTCCGGATCCATTGCAAAATGTTATGAACTCTATATGGTATCTTCTTAATGGTCTAGAGGAATATATGATTTTCCTTACGCGGAAAGCATGCCCCTTGTAAAGAGAAATCGCTAAACGCTAATTCAATGGCAGATCTGGCTCAAAATTATTCGAGAATTGGAAATTTTATTTAAAACCTAATTGTATGCCTTCTTCAGACATAAAATATGAAGACAGTGTGATTTCCTACCGAGCGAGTGAAGGAAGGCATATTTTGTGCCCCTTTCTATAAAATATCTTTGAATTTGCAAGACCATCAAAAATCAGTACGAAAAATGCATGCTACTTAAGTACTTGTATTTTACAAAGTGCGGTTTCTGCAGAAGGTCAAGAAGAAGTGCATTCAAAAGCTGACATCCTGGCAAGTCCAAAATGTTATAGGGTTATGCTGCATACTTATCGCTCTTACAACCCTACCTAAGTAATCCTTCCTAATCGAAGACACATTTTAGAATTTTGGCTAACATCTTCTGAGGTCGGTCACGCACTGCACGCTTGTTATGAGCTGCAACACCACGAAGGTGACATAAGAAGTTGGTCATATTGTGAGCAAAATCAAATATTTCTACCGAATATTTGCTTTTCTTAGTGTCTATCAGAACCGAAGTCCACTAGCCACATCAGAATAACCGCGGAATACGTTGCCAACGGGCAGCCAGTAGTATATGCCGCTTTTCAATTTCTTCAAAAATTAACTGCTAACTTGGAACAATTTAGTTGAAATCAAGGTCTTTAGGCGCAAACCAAAGTTTAATGTATGAATATTTGAGCTGAATTTTATCAGCCACAGCGGAATAACCGCATAATATTCATTAACTACTGACCGGCAGTTAGTAGTACATTTTAGCGTTAGGAGCTACCATACTAGCAGCACATGTATTAGCTTAAAGCCCAGACACGCATCTTTCGCCGATATTCTGCCTCTGCAGGGCGCAGCCGCGAGGGGTTCGGATCATCAGTGTGTTCTCCAGCATCCCCGTGTGCTTTCTGGTAGGCATTCCAGTTTAGAAAGTGTTGATTTTTAATTTCCTCAGAAGTCAACTGCAAACTTAGTAGTAAATCAGTCAAAACTAAGGCCTATAGGCGCAGACCGAAATTTAATTAAATACAAGCAACACACGGGGAATGCTTGGAGCCAACTGATGAGCCGAAGCCCTCGCAACTGTGCCATTCAGCGGCAGAATATCGGCGAAACACGCGTGTACGGGCTTTTAGCTAGCACCTGTGCTGCTCAAGTCACCGCGTCTACTTTCACCTTGCTGTGGATCGCACGGTGGACCTAATCGGCCACAACGGTCGAACTGTCAGCATGCTACCTATACATAAGAATATTCTGCAGAAACCACACTCTGCAAAAAATGACTACTTATGTAGCATCCATTTTTCACATTAATTTTCGATGACCTTAAAAATTCAATTATATTTCATTGAAAACATGCATAAACATTATTATCTTACTCATTAAGTAGAAAATTAAGTTTATCTTCGATTTTATACTCGAAGGAATGGTAGAATTCGGGTTTAAAAAAGTTTCCAATTGTGAGATATTTTAATACCGTGAAATGGCCGTTCATAAACCGTCATGTTTCCGCATTTACCAATGTGGCTTGTAAAGTTTACAATATGGCTGGAATCAACTGCTAAATTTTATGAACCCCATATGGGCTCCTCTTAATACCGTAGAGAAATGCACGGTTTTCCGTACGCGGAAAATATACGACTTGTACAGTGCGTGGCCGATCTCATTAAATGTTAGCCAAAATTCTGGAATGCGTTTCCGATCAGCAAGGATTACTTAAGTGGGCTTGTTATACTGATTATAATGTAGCATAACCCTGTAACATTTCGGACTCGCCAGGATCTCGGCTTTTGAATGCACTTCTTCTTGATCTCCTGCCGACACCACACTCGGTAAAAAATGACTACTTATTAGCATGTATTTCTCCTATTTATTATCGATAGTCTTATAAATTCAAATATATTTTATATAAAACGTAAACAAAAATATGCTTTCTTTTGCTCGTTCGGTAGAAAATCACATTGTCTTCATATTTTATGCTCGATGAAGGTGTATGTTTAGGTTTTGAACAAGTCTCTAATTACAAGATTTTTAAGATCGTGCGATGTCTACGCATGCAAGGCCGCATTTGTCCGTTTACTAATGCTCCTCATTAAATGAGCAACACAGTCCGGATCCATTGCAAAATTTTATGAACCCTGTGTGGTATCTCCCTAAAGACATAGAGAAACATATGATTTCCCTTACGCGGAAAGCATGCACCTTGTAGACTGAAATTGCTAAACGCTGATGCAATGGCAGATCAGGCTGAAAATTATTCGAAAATTGGGAAACTTTATTAAAACTTAAATACACACTTTCTTCGGGCATAAAATATGAAAACAGTGTGATTTCCTACCGAATGAGCAAAAAAAGCATATTTTGTGCGTTTTTCTAGAAAATATATTTGAATTTATAAGACTATCGATAATCAGTAGGAAAAATGCATGCTACTTTGATCATTTTTTACCGAGTATTGTGTCTGCAGGAGTTCAAGAAGAAATGCATTCAAAAGCCGACATCCTGGCGAGTCCGATATGTTATAGGGTTATGCTGCATGATAATCAGTATAAAAATCCCACTTAAGAAATCCTTCCTAATCGGAAACGCATGCCAGGATTTTGGCCAACATTTCATGAGATCGGTCACGCACTGTAGTTTGGAAACCCTGAATGCTAGTGTAACGGCAGGTCGGTTGAAAATTATTCGGGAATTAGATCCTTTCATCGAGTATAAACTTGGAAAGAGACGTAATTTTCTACCGAATGAGCAAAAAATGTATATTTTAATGCATTTTTCCCACGAAATATAGTTGAATTTTTAAGGACATCGAACATCAGTGAGGAAAATATATGCTTCATAAGTAATCATTTTTTGTAGAATGCGGTTTTTGCATGCAGTTGAAAAGAAGTTCTTTCAAAAGCCGGCATCCTGAGGTAACCTAATTATTATAGAATTATAGTGCACGAGGATTAGCTTCACAACCCTACTTAATTAATCCTTTCAAGTCGAAAACGCATTTCGGAATTTCGGTCGACATTTCATGAGTTAGCCCACCTACTGTAGGTAGTCATGAGTATTCTTGAAAAGTGTGGTGACAGTCTTAGATCATGTGGGTTTCTCCTCAAATTTCTTTGTTGGATCAAATATGGTTATGTAGCCGTACCTGAGGTAAACAAGACCCAGCCACTTGTAATACGGGACCGGTGGTAATAGGGATTTTAACAGATGGGGGTGGGAAACGCACAGGCGACGAAGTCAAGTAATTGTGTGCAAACGAAAAGCTATTGGGAATGCGCGGTTGTACTTTGAGTGGTTAAGAAATAGTTCCCCTATCCCCAACTCCTAACCCTAACCCCAACCTCAACCCTAACCCTGAAATATCCAACGCGAATGTAAGGAGACGACAGGATGAAAGTCAAGAAGGACTACTAGCATTGGGCCAAAAAAGTAGACTCGGCAACAAAGAAACAAGCCCGCCAACAGAACACACACCGCAACGTACAGCAACTCCATGCCAGCGTAGTCACATCAACTCAAAATACTTAAGTAGGTCAACAGTATTGTGTGCGATGGTAGAGGGCGCTCACTGGCTACATAACCACATCATACCGTTTGTTGAATCATTCGACGTGAATTATGACCTCAGGCATTCATTTTCTAGGCAATCATTGGCACTAGCTATTGCATCTGTCTAAAACGCGCCTTCATCTTCACCCTAACAAAGGGCCAAAGTGCGAGTATCCGCCGGAGTACGAGGAGCTGGCCTCCGGAGAATCGGAGCTACCGTCAAGACCACCGTCAAAAGCAAAGGGGAAACATTACTGGAGCAAAATGCGACACGAGGTACGTAGGAAATCCGCGCGCCTGGCCGAGGCCCGCATGCAAGCAATTGTCCCCTCAACCGAGACTGAGCTCTACTCCCTCGCAATGGATACTGTGATGAAACGCATGAGCAGCAGAACGTTAAGCCTACGGACAATCGATCGCAGCATCCACCAGGATGAGAAGGCACGCCTCCAGCTGCGAAAAGCTCTTGGCGGCTCAGAGGAGAAGACAAAACGTTTTCTGGCGAATAGCACATCGCCGGCCGGCTTCATGCTCTACCTGGCTGAGGTGCTTGGCGATCGTGGTAAGGCGCTGGAGCTGTTGGAGGAGGCCATCGAGGGCTCCGTAACTGCCTATGATGAGTTGGTACGTCTCCTGCCAGATGCAAGCCAGCTGACGAAAATACTGTCTACCCATGAGGCAGCCCGCAAAGAGTCTATCCTGATAATGGCGCCAAATGTTCTCTTTCTGCCGCACCTGTCACACTTCCTGCAAACCATTCAGCGCTACAACCTGGGTCGAGTCGATGTTGCGAGTCTTCTGGCCGGCAACTGGACTCCGCCCGATCAGCCGGACACGAATGAGTTCCAGTACACTGAGACACTGCATCTGCGACTGGAGGAGATGACCGATTTTCTGACCGCCTTTATGGCCAACGATGTGGACAAATTGCGCGCGATGCCGGCGGTCTTGCCAGCCAACTTGAGGAGGGTAATGAAGGAGAGTGACATTGCCGACAGGTTAGTGGGCTAGGTTTTTTTATATTTCGTTAGCTGCCGATATGAATGAAAGGCTAGAAGTCTCGACGAGTTGCAGCGGCTGCGAAGGGTTTTTTGCACCCATGAGGCCTCAGTCTCGGAAACACTAGGTCAAAACTTTCTTTGACACTGTACTTGTACTTGATACGGCTGCGGCCATGCCTGATCTGGCCGGCCTCAATGATGTCCCGAACTGTACCTCCCCACGCGTGACGATCCGCGGCAGCAGATCTGGACAACTCAACCCATTCCCTTCGCCAATGACGGAGACCGAATACTGAAGGTCCAAGAACCACCTCCATGTCTTGACGAACTGTGTCGAACCATGTTTTGAACTGACCCCCACTCCGACGCCTCCATCGGGGCAACGGGGTCAGATCGAGAGCAGTAACACTGGGCTCCTGAGGTGGACGACGAAGAACATGACCGAACCACCTCAGTCGTCTTTCTTGGATGGCCTGAGTTATCCTTGCGATGTTGTCGCAGCGAGCGCGGACTGTCTCATTTGAGACGAAGTCGGTTAACTTCACTCAAAGGATGGTCCTCAAGCAGTGGTGGTCAAATACCTCCAGTTTACGCTTGCCCTCCACGCGCAAAGCCCAGCATTCATAACCGTAGAGAAGGACAGACCGAACAGATGCACGGTACACGCGAATCTTAGTGGTGATGGAGAGGCCACGTCGGACCCATAGGCATTTCCGAAGGCTTGAGAAAACCCAGCGGGCAGCATCGATTCGGGAGACGATGTCGTCCTTACTCTGTCCATTAGGCAGCAACCTCGCCCCAAGGTATTTAAAACTGTCCACTTATTCAAGTTGACAGCCATAAATCCCGAGAGGTGCATTCTCCTGGTCAGGGATGCAGCTTGAGAACACTTTGATCATCGCAGCGTTCATGGATAAACCGACCGATTTAGCGACCTCGTTTACCCGTGACACCATAGACTGCAGATCACCAAAACTGGAAGCAAGTAAGGCGATTTCATCGGAATAGTCGAGATCAGTTAGTCGGTCTCCGGGTGCAAACTCAACGCCGTCACTCTCGCGTAGGGCCTCCCGAGGATCCAGTCAATAGAATAGTTGAACAGAATGGGTGACAGGGTACAACCCTGTCGGAAGCCAGAACGAATACCGAACGGTTGGGAAAGACTGTTGCGGGCCAGGACTCTCGCAGTAGTGGAACGATAATAGGCCTTGATCATGGCGATGATTTTTGTCGGTACACCATCTAGCACCATTATCCGCCACAGGGACTCATGGTGAACGGAATCGAACGCGGCGGCAAAGTCAATGAAGCAGACGGCCGTCGGTTGTTGGTAGCTATGGCGAAATTCGAGAATGCGCCTCAATGTAAATATCTGGTCTGTGCATACACGTCCAGCACGAAATTCGGCTTGGTTGGGCCTCGTCCTTGAGTCACGCACAGCCTGGGATCGCCTGAGTAGGACAATAGCGAAGATCATCCCGAGCAAGGGATGATGGGGAATCGCAGACATGGAAGGCAGTGGGCCAATTTCAGGCTGTTAGATTTGCAGGGTCTTGCTAACGGGTGGGGGTGGTGGTGGTGGTGGTGGTGGTGGTGGTGGTGGTGGTGTTGGTGGTGGTGGTGGTGGTGGTGGCGGCGGCGGTGGTGGTGGTGGTCAGACCCCTAACCGCACTGTCGGCCGTGGTCTACAAACGCAATCGTCCACCAAGGAGATGCGGGCGTGAATGACTACTTGTCAGTCAGATCCAGTCAGTGTTAGCAAGGTGAGTTGACGGGGTAATTACGGAGTCTGTGGGGTGCCTGAGACTGGTCGTCCTCGCGGCCGAATGTGTGCATGTCTTATCCGCCCGCAAGCCCTGGTCACATGAATCCTAACGCGGCGTATCTGCCAAGGGCGGAGGGCGAACGATTGGCCCAAGAGACAAGAATGAGACCCTGGAGATGAATGAGCGCCACATCAAGGTCGCGGGTTATTATCCTCAGTGGAGGGGCAATTAAAGTCTTCAATCGATGGAACACGCAGAGGATCCGAAGTCTTCATAGTCAAGATCCAAGAAAAAGCTACAGGGCGATAAAATCTGTAAAAGGTTCCAAGCACTTCATAAAGGCTCCATATGCTGCCTCTCGCGTCTGCATATCATGAGCACTGTTCATCCCAGACCTGCAGAGAGCAACTGACCTTCAGGAAGCAGAGCAATTAAATTTCTGAGTCCTTAAGAAGTCTTGGTTACTAAGAGACGAATTAATTTCGCCAGGTAATCTATAAGGTCTCACTTTTGTCCCTACTTCGGTTCAAGAAAAATCGTAAGCCGCTTATTCGGAGGATGTCTCGCAGGATGCGCGTGGCCTACAATACTATCTCTAACGTCTTTCCGTAAGCCTGTTAATGAGACAACAAGGTGGTTTCTCTCAGCCACCCCCCCCCCCTCTAGATTTCCAGGGCAAAATTGGCTCCAGATCAACGACAAAACAGGTCTTTCACAGACCAAACGTGCTCGGTCGTTCTCCGACATGTGCAGTATGGGCAGTATGATCGTTAATCACTGTAATGAATGTGTTTATTCAATTTCCAGTAATAAGTAGAAGAAGACAGTGTGCTCGTATTACGTCGGGGTCACCGAGCAGCGAGATACGATGGGTCGACAACAAGAATCCTACCAAATCAAAGTCTAGGAAGACAGAGTTAATAGGATAGCCTAACTCCGACCGAAGGAGCAAAAACGGCTCAGAAGCAACGTCAACAATTATTCTACCAAGGCTGATTAGTCAACCGCTGGTGTTGTTAGCCAGGTGCGTGCGTGCGTGCGTGCACCTGAAGTCTGTTCGCCAGCAAAGAGCGTGGTGTCAACTCTTGTCTGTTCGCCGCCACGCCGGGACTGAGTCACACGCGACGCAAATATTCGATTGACCGTGGGGGGGGGCTATTTGGCGGACCGAAGTCGATATGAGTAGGCGACCGCGTTGGCGACCATGTGAGCGGATTGCTGCCAACAATCTACTGTTGGCGAACGATAGGGATACCCAGAGGGATCAAAACGGTCGTACCTCGTCCCTTACGTAACCTCGAGTTCCGACGCCGCTGAGACAACCGTGAATAGTTGTTTATGCCCAGAAAAGAGGCTCAGAATGCACTTTCTTGTTATGCCGGCTTTCTGGAATCGCATAAGCCACCACCATCGATTGTGGTGTTAATATCTAGTTTCGTTGGCTCTGGTGGTGCTTAGACGGTCCTGAGATCATCCGTGATGGACTAGCGCAATAGTGTCTGTCAGGGTGGCAGCTGTTACACCGGGTCCCTGCCATCGTCTTTATTACTCACTTATGCTCAGACAATCGCAGTGTCGCTCTAGTTAGCATTGGCTAGCGATTTCTTGACGAAACCGTACAGAAGTGCATTAACTCTGGCTTCAATAACCCTCCACGTATACCTAACAGAGAGAAACCTTGGTCGTCAAAACCGAAGTTAATCGAATAGTTTGAGATATGTGCTCTATGTGGGACCCAAATCCGTCTCCGGCCATACTAACATTACCTTGCCATCGGAGGAAGGTGGAGAGGGAGAGAGAGAGGGTGCGCTAGATACATCGTAAGTCCGCCTTACTAGAAACTAACACCCTCAAGTAACCGGGAATTCGCCCACCCCCCCCCTCGTTTGACATGCGCTAGAGGTGGTCATTTGTGACGACAGCCGAGGGAGGCAGGCAGAGTTTTATTACTACCGCTGGCACATGTAACCTATGACTTCAAGTAAGTTTGCAGCATAATTTGGTGTTTTAATTCACTGTTTATCAGCTTATGCTTCAGTCAACATAAATAAATACACCGCTTATGATGGCCCTTCTTCTTCTTCTTCTTCAATGCCTCCTTGCATTAGGTTCGGACAACCAGATCTTCTAATGAACCTTAATAAAAAGATACAAATAGCCGATCTTGTGGAAAATCCAGTGGAAGCCGTGGCGCTGTCCTGCTCGTTCAACAGAGAAAACCTCTTCAACGACTGGAAGGCACCGAATCTGCCCACACCCCTGATCAACTTTATCGATCGACTTCTGCAGAACTGGAAGCGGTACAGCGCCTGGGATGCCCTCAATGCCCTGAACAAGCGCGCCCACCTAGCTGACGTGAAGTCCATTGAGTGCCTCATACACCGTGCCTCAAAGCTGATCAGCCTCCTAGAAGGCAACATTCGCAGCATCACAGCAAACCGCATGGAGACGAGTGACATCACTCAGATTATTCGACAGGCCATTTACGGCCACCCGAACTATGTGCTTAAACTGGATGAACTTGTTGGGGCCAAGAAACGCGCCTTTTTCCTGCGTGGCATTCACAGAGTTCTGGGCAGCATCCTTATGCGACTGGTCCAGGTTATCCTCTCCGGGGTACCAATAAAGGCTGTCCAGGATCTGCTTACAACCCTGGCTGGCATAGTTGTGAATCCCATAACAAAGGCCTTTCTGGACACCTGGCAGAACCTTGTTCAGATGTTAGTCGAGAAATACGGCGATCAAATCGCGCTCAGAGAGGCTGAGCGTAAGCGGGAATTTGAGATGGCGCAGGAGCTCATTGATCTGGTTAGGGAAGCTAAAGATCGCACAATTACGATGTCACAGACGATCTCCGAGGATCCTCAGCCGCCACCTCCCCTGACATCAGGCAAGTAGCTTCCGATTAAACTCTTGTTGGCTGAATAGAGGCATTTAGCTGATTCCTCCGGGCTCTTGAAGGTAGTTCAGTCAAACTTTGATGTGAGGTACCCGATTGAGCAATTTACAACATGACCAAGTAGGAGCCACTCATTAGGGTACGCGAGTATGGCGAGCGCTCTCTAGTGAATGTTTTTTTCGTGGCCGGGGTTCATCCTCTGAGACACAGTCAAAGGGAATCATGAGGCTGATATGAGAGGTCTCCCTTCTCCGCCAGCGAAGATGCGCTAAATTCAGATCTGCCTGATAACGTCACCCGGCTTGGTTAGCAGTCTCGCTCAAATGCGGTGAATGCCTACAAAGCATACAATAGGTGGGCTAACTCATGAAATGTCAGCCGAAATTCCGAAATACGTTTTCGACTTGAAAAGATTAATTAAGTAGGGTTGCAAAACTAATCAGTTTGCAGTATAATTATATAATAATTCAGTTACCTCAGGATGCCGGCTTTCAAACGAACTTCCTGTCGGCTGCATGCATAAACCATGCTCTGCAAAAATGACTACTTATGTGGCATGCATTTTCCTCAATGATGTTCGATGCTCTTAAAAATTCAATTATATTTCATGGAAAATATGCATAAATATATTCATTCTTTTGCTCATTCGTTAGAAAATTACGTCCTCCTCCAATTTTATACTCAAAGAAGGGTATAATTCTGTTTTTAAAAACTTTTTCAATTCCCGAATGATTTTGAACCCGCTCTACCCTTACACATCGATTCAGGCTTTCCAAACTGCAAGCAGTATATTTTCCGCGTACGGAAAACAACACATTTCTTTACGGTAATAAAGGGGGACCATATAGGGTTCATGAATTTTAGCAGTGAATTTAATCCATATTGTCAACTTAACAAGCCACATCGGTGACTGCAGAGACATGACGTTTTATGCACGGCCATTTCACGGTATTAAAGTCTCACAATTAGAAACTTTTTAAAACCGAATTATATCCTTCCTTCGAGTACGATATTGGAAGTAGAGGTAATTTTCTACCGAATGAGGGAAAGAATGAATATTTTTATGCATGTTTTCCAGGAAATATAATTGGACTTTTAGGGGCATCGCAAATCAATGGGGAAATTTCATGCTACTGAAGTGGTCATTTTTTATAAGGTATAGTGTTTGCATGCATCTGGAAAGACGTTTCTTTGAAAACCGGCATCCCGAGGTAACTAAATTATCACAGAATTACGCTGCATAATGGTTAGTTTTACAACCCTACTTAATTAATCTTTTCGAAACGAAAACGCACTTCAGAATTTCAGTTGACATTTCATGAGTTAGCCCACCTACTGTATGTCTAATTATTCAAGTACCGAACGTGCGGTCGTAGAGGAGCGTGCACCTATCGCGTTTTGAAACTCCCTCGTCGTGTTGTGTTTTGGACTCTTTCTTTTGAGCCCCGCCAGCACCCGCATTCAGGCTCTTGATATGGGCAAAGTAGCATTTCAGACAAAGACAAGGGAGACTGGAATGACCGTTTCTGGCTTGTTAGCCGTCATCAGCCAGCCATGCCCAGTCCCCGACATATGCAACTTCTGAGGTTCACTTCCGCATTCTGTTGGCTAGAAGTCCAACCTCCTAACCTTTGTGCCACTGACTTGTTGTTCTGTCGGTTGCGATCGGATATGTTGACAGTTGTAGAGCGGCAGGCAACAATCGCGTTACCAGACTTACTCGGTACGCGTCCCCTTACCATTGTGGGTATATCCGATCGCAACCGACGCGACAGCGAGCCCTTGACTCTATGGTTGGAACGCTGGACTTCTAACCAGTAAGTCGCGACTTCGAACCTCGGGATTTGCGTACCTTGGGGTTAGGTATGGCTGGCTCATGACGGCTGACAAGCCAGGAATGGTCACTTCACTAGTGCTTATCTTTGCCAGGAATGCTATTCCAAGTCTGCAGTTCCTACTCGACCTTAGGTAATTACTACTGCTGTATGGGAGTGGCTTTCGCCGGTAGGCCCTCACTGTCCGACGAAATACACGTGTCTCGTAACCATGACAGGTCGGTGGGCGCCACAATTGCCTCCTCTCACAGGCGACGGCACTTGAAATCGTGACACAAATGTTTGAATGTACGATCATCAGCTAACCCGAATTCGAATTTCAGATCGCCCCAGCCTGGATCTGTAGCAAACAAGTCGTAAGTGGCCATTCCATTCTCTCCCCTCTTTGTGATAGGAGAGCCTTTGCAGCTGTAGGAACGTGATTTTTACCCCGTCAAAGTTCCACCAAAATGCCAGCTAAGAGGCTTGAACTTTGTTGATTGTGTTCGCCCGGTAGTACGAAGTCTACAAGGTGTAATTTCTCGGCTGTTGTGCGTCGCTACATTTGACAACGGTGCAAACACTAGGGTTCCCGAGGAACACTTCAGACCGAGAGACGGTAATGCGCTTGAGTAACGACTTCCATCTCGAAGAGGCAGGTCGGTTCTAATATTTCGGGGAATGTGCATCCGTGCCAAATGCCAGCATTCGGGTTTGGCGGCATTCCGGTTCACTCCGCACCAATAAGGATCCGTACCGCCCTCATACTTGTTGTTTAAAGTCCCAGTCAAATGTTTGTTGTCGACCAGGGGGTGTGGTGGCACGCCTAGGTGCGGGTTTACGCCGTGCCAGCCACCTGCGTTTGTCTTGGCACTAGGCCCAGGTGGGAGAAGAAGGGATGGTAAGATCGCAGTTCATTGCCAGACATTATACGTTGATAATGTCGACGTACTTACTTGCTATCAGTAGGTGTGTTTATATTGTCTAGGGAACTCGTTATCAGTAGGTGTGTTTCTGATGAGTTAGGCAGGTCGCCCGTTTCGGTCAGGCTTTTGGGTTTAATGAGGGTTGGGGT
The DNA here is from genome assembly GCA_902702965.1 of Spirometra erinaceieuropaei. Taxonomy (NCBI): domain Eukaryota; kingdom Metazoa; phylum Platyhelminthes; class Cestoda; order Diphyllobothriidea; family Diphyllobothriidae; genus Spirometra; species Spirometra erinaceieuropaei. Next base: position 19,075 of record CACRXP010001040.1, on the reverse strand, counting down.
TAGGCGCTGATTAAGTTTTAGGATTACGGTTTGCGTTCTAGGGTAAGGTTTTTGTTAAGGTGAGGGTTTAGGTTTGGGATTAGGGTGGGGTAGATGCAGCCTGTTCTGCCAATGCATCAGCGTTTAGCAATTTCAGTCTACGAGGTGCATGCTTTCCGCGTAAGGAAAATCATATATGCCCCTATGCCTTTAAGGAGATACCACGTAGAGTTCGTGAAATCTTGCAATAGATCCGGACTGTGTTGTACATTTCATTAGGAGCATTAGTAAACGGACATGTGCGATCTTGCCTGCATGGACATCGCACAGTCTTAAGAATCTCGTAATTAGAGACTTTTTCAAAACCTAAATATACACCTTCTTCGGGCATAAAATATGTAGACAATGTGATTTCCTCGAAAATGAGCAAAAGAAAGCATATTTTGTGCATGTTCTCTATAAAATATATTTGAATTTATAAGATCATCGAAAATCAATGTGAAAAGTGACTGCTACTTAAGTAGTCATTTTTACCGAGTGTGGTTTCTGCAGGAGGTCAAAAAGAAGGGCATTCAAAAGCCGACATCCTGGCGAGTCAGAAATGCTATAGGATTGTGCTGTATGATAATCAGTATAACAACCCCACTTAAGTAATCCTTCCTAATCTGAAACGTATTACAGAATTTTGCCCAACATTTCATGAGATCGGTCACGCACTGTAGGTGCGAGGACGTACTAATGACGGATACCACGGAGACGTTCAAGCAAAGACTAGATGTATATTTGCTTGGACAATACCGCTTGTCCGGACAGAACAGCTCTGTGGTGCCAAACCAACGTCTTGCATACGCCTACCGCTAATGCCGATGACTGTCATTGCATTTTACCGATATCATCTACAACTGTATGTGTTCGAGTTTCGGCCCTGCATTTTCAATGAAAAATATTCTGTTAAGTGCACATATTACTGACAACATTTTAGTACTGTGTTTATTTAAAGTTACATATTGCATGTGCCGTTTACAATAGGGTTTTCAAAGGCATTGCCTATTACCCTTAAAATATACTGACCTAGATCGGTCACGCACTGTAGGTGCGGGTTTACGCCGTGCCAGCCACCTGCGTTTGTCTTGGCACTGGGCCCAGGCGGGGGAAGAGGGGAGAGTGTGGTAGATGCAGCGCAATTGCACTGTCCCTATAAACTAATTCACGCACAAGTCACCGTCTCTGCTCCCGCCGTGCTATAAAGCACACGGCAGACAGCGTCGAAATCAACGGTCGGACTGTCATAGGTTGGCTGTAATGGCAACTGGCGCCGAAGGCATTCACACCTTTAGAAACAGGGGGACGTGACTGACCAATCTGACCCCTGGCAGAACCAATCTTTTAGCGTTCTGTCTGTCCGTGGAATGCTCGCGGACAGTGACGCGGCAATCAGTACTCCGGACAGAGCGTGGTCCTATGGCTCATCGGGTGGGCATTTAACTTCAGGGCTGCTGATTGAGCACATACAGTGCGTGACCTATCTCAAGAAATGTTGGCTGAAATTCTGAAATGCGTTTTCGATTAGGAAAGATTACTTGGTCGCGGTTGTAATACTGATTATCTTAAAGCATTCTCTTATAGCATTTTGCACTTGGCAGGATGTTGGCTTATAAATGCATTTCTTTTCAATCTCCTGTAGAAAGCGTGCTCGGCAAAAAATGACTACTTAAGTAGCATGCATTTTTCCCATTGATTTTCGATGGTCTTTGAAATTCAAATACATTTTATAGAAACCATAAACAAAAATATGCTTTCTTTCAGTCAATCAATAGAGAATCACGTCTTCTTTATATTTTATACTTAAGGAAGTTGTATAATTAGGTTTTAAAAAAGTTTCTAATTATGAGACTTTTTAAGACCGCGATATGACGATTCACATAGCATCGTACCTGGCCGTTTACCACTGCTCCTAATGAACTGTACAACATGGTCCGCATCCATTGCAAAATTTTATGGACACTATATGATATCTCTTTAATGACATAGAAATATATGGGATTTTCTTTACGCGGAACGTATGCACATTGTAGAGTGTAATCACTAAGCGCTAATGCAACGAATGATCAGGCTCCAAATTTTTCGGCAATTAGAAAATTTTTTAAAACCTAATTATACTCCTTCCTTAAGTATAAAGTATAAAGAAGACGTGATTCTCTATTGATCGACTAAAAGAATGTATATTTTTGTTCGTGGTTTCTATAAAATATATTTGGATTTCCAAAACCATCGAAAATCAATGCGAAAAATGCATGCCAATTAAGTAGTCATTTTTTACCGAGCACGCTTTCTACAGGAGATTGAAAAGAAGTACATTTAAAAGCCGACATCCTGCCAAGTGCAAAATGCTATAAGAGTATGCCTTAAAATAATCAGTATCACAACCGCGACCAAGTAATCCTTCCTAATCGAATACGCATTTCAGAATTTCAGCCAACATTTCATGAGATAGGTCACGCACTGTAACTTCCAGGTTATTTAGGGCCTGGAATATGTCCGGTTGATAAAGCCAAATAAATTAGGAAAGGTCATTTGGATCTCGTGTCTTCGTCCACTCACGTCTACCTAATGGCAGTAATTGTCCGGCCCCTAGATTAGACCTCGGTGTCCTGTCCTACGACAGTCCGACCGTCGTGTCCGACGATGCTCACCGTCTGCTCCACAGCAGGGTGACAGTAGGGACGGTTAATTGTGCGAAAATTTAGTTTATAGTGATGGTCGACTTGCACAGCACCTACCGCACTCTCTCCTCCCCCATCTGTCAAGACAAAGTCAAGAAGACCGGAGACGGAGGAGGGCGCCATGTGGATGGCACGGTCGAGCCCGCACCTTGGTTTTCCTCTCCACACCCCCTGGTCCACACGACAAATAACCAGGTTTTGGTTCACAACAACAATGGGGAGTGGCAGAGTCCCAGTGTGCACGACGTACGCCGCCACTGCACCCCCAAATGTTAGCATTTGCTACGGTGCGCAAAGCCGATAACGCCTGCCAGAGTCCAATATGGCCTCAGTGTTGGTCCAGCGCATTTACCACGTGGCCCGTTTTGGGGAGCACCCTGTCCTACAATCAGGTCATATCGATATCACGGTGGCAACAATCGAAGTTGGTGCGATTCATGTGCTTTGTGCCTACCAGTTCCAACGTGTGAGAGGTGTCTGCCGTTGTGGAGTTGCTACGATCATGACGACTAGACTTTCAGGGCAGCCTCAGCTGTTGTTCAGCGCTGACGGTGAGTTTCGCGCGAAGAAGCCGAAGTAAATGATTCATCAAATGTTTTTTCTCTGTTTTTCTTTAGAAATACAAATCCCCGTGTCAGCCAGTAGACGGGCCAGCAAAAGCGTGAGTTTTGCCATCTTTAAAATCCTTCAGCTTATTAGACAGTGTTTAGGTCAGTTTCCAATGGTTGCGAACCAAGACGCGATAAACTAGTTGGTCCTTAGCCAGTTGAAAGGCTCTTAGCTTAATAATGAATGACATGAGGTCTTTTTTGCTGTTCTCTTCACTACGACACGCCGAATTATTTGATCGGGATATATATATATATATATATATATATATATATATAAGTATCGTGTTTGTCATCCGCCAGGGAAGATTAAGAAGAGAAGGCGACTTCATGGACCACGTTGTATTCATACTGACGGTTCGGAAAAGTAAAATGTGGCTATGTAGCCCCACCTGGTGGATACAATACTGTTAGTTTAAAGCTATGGTTAAGGGTTAGGGTTAGGGGTAGGGCCTAGTGTTAGGGCTTAAGGTTCGGGGTTAGGCCAACTATTTCTCAGCAGTTCAAAGTACAACCGCGCATTCCCAATAGCTCTTCTTTTGCCCACAGTTGCTTGACCTCGTTGCTCGTGCGTTCCCCGGTCCCACCTGCAATATACCCCTATTACCATCGGTCCCGTATTACAGGTGGCTGGAGTTTGTTTATCTCAGGTGGGGCTACATAACCATATCTCGTTTCCATCATCAGAGTCGTTCTCTGGCGTTTCCTGTTAGCCTTGATTTATTTAGCTTTGCCGCCTGTCTCTTATGATAACCGTGTTCAACGCACGTACGATGGCTGGCCTGTTTGATGTTGTCTGATTGTGAACTCTGATCCCAACCATTGGCGGACTTGCATGCCTTGTGTCCCCCTCGCCGGTCACGTGACTTTCGGTCGGTGCCTTCCCTTTTCCCCGTGAACGTCGGCAGTCGACCCCGTGTGACTGTTTTCATACGTCACATGGGCTCTATCTGGGCTGACTCGA
>CACRXP010001039.1:122334-183557 GCA_902702965.1 Spirometra erinaceieuropaei | reverse complement strand
CGTTTGGAGGCAGGTAAGCATCACAAATCCGAATTGCGTCTCCACTTCCTGATTCGGATACAGAGGCCATTTCCGGGTGAGATTGAGAGGAAGATGGTGCAGGCGATGAAGAAGTAGAAGAAGAAAAAAGGAGAGAACAATGGTGGTGCGTGTGAGGACGATAAGCATTTTGACGATTACAGTAGTGATAGAGAGGAAGATTAGGAACAAGAGACGAAGATAATGGAGACAGGGGGAAGAGAAAGGGGAGGTGGGGGGAGGAGTAGGAGGAGGAGGAGGAGGAGGAGGAGGAGGAGGAGGAGGAGGCGGAGGTGGAGGAGGAGAAGGAGAAGATGGAGGATGCGTAGGCGGAGGCCGAAACAGACGAAAAAAACAAAAATAACAGGAAGTAGAGAGGGGAATGAGAGGGGGGAGAGGAGGAGGAGGAGAAGTAGATAAAGGAGGATGAAGAGGAAATTATTGGGGAAAAGCAGGAAGACGCCGCAACTCTGGCGGTGATGCTGGCGATGAAGATGTAGAAAAGGGAGGGAGGGCTATAGCAAGAGGCAGCTGCAATATCTTGAAAAGAAACTTCATTCCTCTGGATGTTCGATAAGCAGAGACAGTCAAGGAATGTCGCCCGTTAGGACAAACTCCAGTAAGTTCTGTTTTACATTCAACCGGCTGAAATTGGCACAAGAAGCACCCACCGCCCAAGTCGCGAGATGCCTTCATTAAATTTTTGCCCTCCGTCATACGCAAGCCAAATAAGTCATCTGAGGTTCCACGGCACCGGCTAGACAGACCAGTCAAGATAAAAAGCAACAGACCTGACGAATACGGTCGCCGGGGCTCCATTCATATCAATAAAGTGGACTGTGTACAGCCGTCTCCCGGGGAGGGGAGTCGAGAAACAATACTCGCACGTGCCACTTATTTATACGCATGTAACTGTTTGTGTCCGTGTTCCACATGCGAATCCAAAAATTCAGTCAACTGCACACCGCTTTGTAAACATCATATCATAGTTTTCAGGGTTGTCTTTCCCATCGGCTGACGCCAACAGCTCTGACCCGATTGTACTGTCGGACTCAAACAAACCTATCCCCGGAACTGACGCAGAGAACGACAACAGCATTTCTCGGAAGAAAAATTGTTCCCTATAAGGAGAAGGAATCGGCAGATTCCGGTTTATTAGTCGGCATCAGCGGACCACACCGCAGTTAAAGGGCATGGAGGCGGAGAGGTCGCAGTTAAACCCCCAATGGACGTGAAAACTGCCAAACCACTTAGCCTCGTTAGAATACCAAATTTGTATATTTTAAGTCGTTTCCTCGTCCACCTACGTTTATTTCGAAAGGGTTGGCCTCTGCACCCCTTTACTGTCTTCCCACTCCTCACATAACTAGCTTATTTTAACTTCGAGTTGCTGGACGATTTTTTCCAATTACTCAGCATCGATCAGCCTTTAATGCATATCGATCTTTGCTTCATTGTCCGCTCGCTCAAGCACACAACTAATTGGTAGTGACTGATTTTATTGAAATTCTCTGGAACCATGCAGTCTTGTGTCGAAATACCGTCTTCAGTAGTATTGCGAAACTAACGGAACGAAGAATCTACCTACTGACAAAGGCTCCCAGGCGTCTCGAGTCTCTGTAATGTTATTTTCTATCCGTTGACATTCGGGTTGCTTTTCTCAGGCACAAACGTTGACACTGTCTTCCTGGTTTGCTTTCTTTGACAACTCTTATTTTCAGCCTTCCTGGGTTTTACCGCACTCGAGGGGGAGAGAGTGCACTTTTGTTTAAGTGCCTCGTGTCATCACCTATGAAGATGGCTTGAGACACGTTTTTTGTCAGTTTTGAAGTGAAAATATGCTTGCCCGCGGCCGCGATCATGAGTGAAATTTATGTCTACAGCGTTCCGCTTTCGTGACGGAGGCAGGAGAGGGCTCTGAGTCGGCATTTGACAGCTTACGGAGTCTGAGACGAACGGAGTACAGTGCGTGACCGATCTCATGAAATTTTAGCCAAAATTCTGGACTTCGTTTGCGAAGGATTACTTAAGTGGGGTTGTTATACTGATTATCATGCAGCAAAACCCTACAATATTTTGGACTCACTAGGATGTCGGCGTTTTAATGCACTTCTTTTTGAACTCCTGCAGACACCACAGTCGGCAAAAATGACTAATTAAGTAGTACGCATTTTTATTATTGATTTTTGGTGGTCTTACGGAACTCACTCGTTCCATTGGGCCTTACCGGCTGTCTCCTGAACCCAACCAGCAACCGCACGGGGGCGCATGCTATAGGCAGTATCTTATTACTGACAAAGACAAAGGAGACTGGACTAGCCATTTCTGGCTCATTAGCCGTCGTCAGCCAGCCCCGGGTGATGCACCCTTCGAGGTTGGGTATGACTGACTGACGATGGCTAGTAAGCCGAAAATGGCCATTTCAGTCGCCCTCGTCTTTGTTGGTAATGACATACCGTCAAATAGATTTTACAGAAAAACAAGCACAAAAACATACATTCTTTTGTTCATTTGGTAGGAAATCACATAATCCTTATATTTGATGCTCGAAGATAGTGAATATTTAGATTTTCAAAAAGTTTCTCATTATGAGATTTTTAAGACTGTGCGATATCCATGCATGTACGACCGCACACGTCCGCTTATTAATGCTTCTCATGAAATTTGCAAACCAGTCCAGGCCCATTGCAAAATTTCATGTACTCTATTTGGTAACTTCTATTAGGCATAGAGGAATGTATGATTCTCCTTACGCGGAAAGCATGCACCTTATAGACTGAAATTGCTAAACGCTGATCAGACGGAAAATTATTCGGGAATCGGGAAACTTTTTTTAACTTAAATACACACTTTCTCCGGGCATAAAATATGAAGACAATGTGATTTCCTTCCAAATGGGCAAAAGAAGGCATATTTTGTGCGCATTTTCTGTAAAATATATTTGTTTTTATAAGAGCAGAGAAGATCAATGCAACAAAATGTCTGCCACTTAAGTAGTCATTTTTACCGAGTATAGTTTCTGCAGGAGGTCAGAAAGAAGTGCATTCAAAAGCAGACATCCTGGCAAATCCGAAACGTTATAGGGTTTTGCTGCATGATACACAGTATAACTACCCCATTTAAGTAATCCTTCCTAATCGGAAACGCATTTCAGAATTCTGGCTAACGTTTCATGAGATCGGTCACGCACTGTACGACCATCTCTCGAAATGCACCAGCAAGAATACGATGTTCCTCGGCGTTTTAATAATGCATGCGTATGACATTGAGGTGGGTCAAGGGGAATATGGTTTGATTGGTCTTGCAGATCTCACGAAAGCGAAACCTAACATGTCCAAAGTATTGACAGTAAAGACTAATTATCGTATATTTTCGTGACAGCGCCGCGGATCTAATCATCTGATAGGGTCGAGAAGACAAGCATATAAACGACAAGCAGAAGGAGTCCGTAATACCTGCATTTGCCGCTTGAATGACATTCGCTCTGACCAGCTAAGGCCACCGGTCTCATCCACATTTTGCTGTAGTTTCTGTCTTTAGGAGTAGCCTTGTGATCGCCTTAAATAAGCACCGTATTTCGAACTGGGGCTGGCTTGCCACTTAATCACATGCAGCTCAGTTGGGAACCTACCCAACTGGCGTTTAGAGCAAATAATTGAATCCTCTCTTCCTCGGTCGCAGGACTAATTCTTGGTAAAGCTCACACCTCCAGACTCTAAAACGGCCTTTCGAGTACTTCTTCGCGCACAAATAGCTCGGACACTGCGCTACTTAGAGGCAATTTAACAACTGACGTAGGGAACTCACTTGTGTAAACAGACCCTATGGTCACTCTTACAGTAGACGTGCTAACTCATGAAATCTCAACCAAAATTCCGAAATACGTTCTCGTTTCGAAAAGATAAAATAAGTAGTATTGTAAAACTAATCATGATGCAGCATAAATCTAAAATGCTCCAGTTACCTAAGGGTGTCGGCTTTCGAAAGAACTTATTTTCGGTTGCATGCAAGATCTATACTTTGCAAAAAATGACTACTTACGTAGTATGCAATTTTCTCATTGATTTTCGATGCTCTTGAAAATTCAATTATATTTCTGGAAAACATGCATAAAAATATTCATTCCTTTAGTTATTCGGAAGAAACTCACGTCTTCTTCTAATTTTACACTCAAACGAAGAGTATATTTCGGTTTTAAAAAACATTTCTAATTCCCAAATAATTTTGAACCCGACCTGCCGTTACACTTGCATTCATGGTTTCCATACTACGAGCTGTACATTCTCCGTACACGGAAAACCATGCATTTCCCTACGGTGTTAACAGGAGACCATATGAGGTTCATAAAACTAAGTCGTGGATTTGAGCAATATTGTTAACTTTACAAGCCACATTCGTTAATGCAGATAAATGGCGTTTCATAAACGGCCATTTAACAGTATTAAAATATCTCATAATTAGAAACTTTTCTAAAACCGAATTATACTCTTCTTTTAAGCATGAAATTAGAAGAAGACGTGATTTTCTTCCGAATAACTAAAGGAATGAATATTTTTATGCATGTGTTCCGGAAATATAATTGAATTTTCAAGAACATCGAAAATCAATGAGAAAATTGCATACTACGTAAGTAGTCATTTTTCGCAGAGTATGGATCTTGCATGCAGCCGAAAATAAGTTCTTTCGAAAGCCGACACCCTGAGGTAACTGGATCATTATAGATTTATGCTGCACCATGATTAGTTTTACAACACTACTTACTTTATATTTTCGAAACGAGAACGCATTTCGGAATTTTGGTTGAGATTTCATGAGTTAGCACATCTACTGTACTTGGTTCCGGAAGACCTTAGTTCTATAACCTGCTCATCTTTTTGCGGGCTAACGTTTTTTAAAGTTTCTTCTTGTAATCGATAAGACTAAGTGTGGGCAACGATCGGGTGTAGGACCCCTAACCCCACGTGAAAGGTGGTTATAGAGTTTTTACGGGCGGGGCCTATGTATGCATAGGGGAATGGCAAAATAAGTATAGATAGTTGGTTAATTCGTTTTTCAGGCGTAAATGTTTTAATGCATCAACATATAACAACCGACAACCACCTCGCTGTCCCTGCATCCATTGTTCGTACATATCTAATCGGTGAGCGTCCCTTACCATTGTACATTCCCGATCGAAAACCGACAGGACAACTGGCTCGTGATCCAGTGGCTAGAGGCGTGGACTTCTAACTAGCAGGTCACGATTTCGAGCCTTGGGTGTTCCACAATTCGGGGCTGCGTGTGACTGTCTAATAAGCCAGAAACGGCCATTCCAGTATCCCTTGAGTTTGTCGGTAATGCCATTCTGCCTATCCCTAATTTTCTATATCCTCCGTATCCTTTATCCATTTTATGCAGCAATGGGTAGCAGTTGGTAAATTGTCACGAAATTTATTAAAAACACTGGCGTCGACTTCGACAGACGTATCACCCAGTCCGCAGTACTTAGCAACCACTGATAAGTAGCGCAATTTGGAAATCACTGGAGTGACATCTACTTCCGGCTGTTAAGTAATGGCCCTGCCAAAAAAACGTTTTTTCTGTTAACCACCCACCAAGCTTGGGAAAGCTGCTTCAGAGATGGAGATTTGGTAACGTTGGTAACGCCTAGGCACACAGACGGTAACTGCGAAACTTATCTCTGCTTTTCAGTAGGGATTGAAGCAACCATTCATTTGTGCTAAACGTTCTGTAGAGTGTATTAGTGCGCCTTTATCTTACATCATCATAATGTGTGCCCCAATTAATTCTCAGAAAACTCATCACGCACGCCCTACTTGATAACGGAGAATTTTACAGACCAGCAGAGAACTCACAAGCCAAAGCAGTGGCAGAATGGCTTAGTAAACTGCTCAGAGAATACCGACACAAAAGTATGATTACGGAGAATAAATGGCACCAAATGAAGGCAACTGACATTGCCCTTGCTTGAATCTATGGTCTGCCAAAAATCCATAAAGCAAATGTCTCAGTTCGGTCAGTCGCTGCCCTAAAAGGCAGCCCCACGTACAATTTGGTAAAGTGGATGTACTAAAACCTGAAGTTCATCCAAGGCAATTCGACTACCTCAGTTCGATCGGACTCTCAATTCCTCATAGACCTCCGAGGTCGGAGGATTCAATCGAACGAAATCATGGTCTCCTTCGATGTGACGTCGTTGTTCACACCCATCCCACCAAAATGGCCCGCGAAGTCTTGCGCAAGAGACTTGAAGAGCCGTACGATGAGACTTGGAATGCACTCAAAATTGAAAACCTTATGAGGATGTTTGAATTCTGCCAACAAACTTTCTTCTCTTTTTGCGGGGGAGACCTATGAACAAATCAAGGGAACCTCAATAGGCTCACCGGTCTCCGGTTTAGTGGCAGAACTGGTCCTACAGGAGTTATAAAATATTGCCTTCATCCAAAATGAACCGGTAATTTGACGCCATTACGTAGATGACAAGTTCATCATCGTAAAGAAGGACATGCTGCAACATTTCCACAGCCTGCTCAACGCAGTCTTCCTTGATATAAAATTCACAAGGGAAGGAGAACAGGAACAGCCGTTGCCCTTCCTGGATGTGCTTGTGAGATGAAACCTTAACGGTGAACTAGAAACGACGGTTTATAGGAAGGCAACGAACACCACACAACTTCTCAGTTTTCATTGTAACCATTCGGTGGCTCACACACGAAGCTGTGAGAAGACTCTCTTCAAACGGATTCAAACTCATTGCAGCAAACCGGAGGACAGAGCACGTGAGGCCCGTTTTCTCCGCGACCAGTTTGTGCAAAATGGCTATCCAAGGGCAATCATAAGTCGCTGCCTACGCGGTCACCATCAGAAAACTCGAGCATCAACGCCACCGACGATATGGCATTCTCTACCAAACATCAAGGGCGTTTCAGAAGCGTCCGAGCGCATTGCTGCGGAGGTGGGGGTTGGAATTGCACACCGCCCCAAAGCCACCATGCGCAACAGGGTCATGAAAATCAAAGACCGGTTAAAACCTGAAGAGAAATCTGGAGTAGTTTATGGCATTCCGTGTCAAAATTGTCCTTGTAACTACACAGGACAGACTGGGCGCATGCTCGGATCGCGCGCACACGAACATAAACTGGCTGTGCGACGAAGCGACGCATTATCACAAGTGGCCGCCCACACCTACAAAATGGGTCACGAGTCTAACTTTGCAGCCACCAAAACAGTCACACACGTCGGAAACAAAACAGGCATATAATTGATTGAAGCCTGGGTCTCGGATGAGAACTCGGTCAATCGATTTATCGATCTGGCGCCGGCGTACAGAGCTGTGCGCAGTCACTTCCAGTCTTGCGCGGTCTGTCGATGATTGGCCTACAGGCCTTAAAACTGTTGTTTGTTCTGTTGCTGCTGCTACCTCTGACGATGGATTCCTGTGCGAGTCTGGAAGCTCAGGACAATAAACAAAGTGTTTCGGTGCTCGACTCTCCTTCTTAACTGAGGTGTTTATCCTCTAGGGGAAATCAAAGCGCACAAGGGACTATGAGCACGTAGTCAGTTGGTCCCCTCCTTACTGCCATCTCCGGTTGCCCAAATTGGGCAAATCATTTGGCAACTTTATCATCATGTGCTCTGAGCGTTTTTAATAGGTGTTTTGGCTGATTTAGAATAATTTATTTTGACTCATTTGATAAAACCTCGACGACCTCGGTGGGATTTGAATCCACGATAGCAAGGGAAGACTTTAGTGCGGTCAGCCCTCTAGCCACCTGAACTGCAAGGCCCCACTGGAAGCCTTGCAAATGACCACATTTTGGCCAGCCTGCTGTAACGTTTGGAATCCGCCAGATGCGATACAGTAAGCTGACTGTCCAAGCTGGATATCTTAAGTAATCCATCTGGAATCCACGTAATTAATAGGTGTGGTTGTTGGTACGTTTCGAGGCAGGTTCAATAAATAGTTCGGTAACAATCGGGAGAGGGCACCCAAGTATCAATTGCCTAGAAATAATGCTTGCTATACCTATTTGAGTAGGTTTTGGCCCTACATATTTGTTGTTTCATCCGACCTCAATTTGATCTGATCTGCAATGCACATGTTGCCTCACTTAGATTAGCATAGTCTCCAACAGTTTAGATGTGACCGCTGCAGATCGAGGCATGGTTAATCAACCTTGACCTAGGCTTACACGGCTGAAGAGTGACAGCAGTAGTGGGGTTGCGGCGAAATCTACCCTTGCATACCTTACGAGAGTTGAAAAACGATCGCTGTATACCAACCATTAGTTTGCCATCCTTCACATATGCATGCTTAGGTTACGAGCGACGACAATAGTTAGAGAATAGTTGGAGAATGATCGCTTTAGATTCATCCTATGTTTACCAACCTTGACATTAGCTTTTACAGCTGAAGAGCAAGCGCAGTAGTCGATATGCGGCTTAATCTATGGTAGCATACGTTCAAACACTTACGATACGATAGCTGCGGACTGGCCCATTGGCTTATCCATTATGACCATTTCTTCCTTAGGTGTGGAATGAGCGCAGTTGTAGGTATGCGGCTCAATCTATGGCACCATACCCTTTGGACAGTTGCGAAACGTTCGCCGTAGGCCCACCCTACGTTAAACAATCTTAATGTAAGCCTTTTCTGCTGAACAGCGACCACAATAGTCCCTATGCGGAGTATTCTATTGTAGCTTACCTACGGACAATTGCAATACGATCGCCATTGACCGAACACTTGGATTATCAATTTTAACCATTATTTCTAGAGGTCAGGAGCTACCGCAGTCGCCAGTGTGCGGCTCGGTCAGTGGCTGCGTAGCTTAGGACAGTTGCGATAAGATCGCTGATTTGGCCGGCAGTATTTGTTTGGGTGCCCTCTCCAGATTGTTACCAATAGTTCCAACATTGACTTCGGCGCCCACGATTCCGCTAGTTAAAAGTATGAAGGACTCAGCAGTTCACGAAGCAGCATGGTGACATGGAATAGCAATGCGCCTATCCCCTCTCGATATGGCGAAAGCAGCTTTCGGTAAGATGTGATTATGTAGCCCCACCTGAAGGACACAATACTGCTGGGGTTGGGGTTAGGTGAGGGTTAGGGGTTAGGGTCAGGGTTAGGATTAGGGGTTAGGGCAACTACTTCTCAACTACTCGATGCACAACCATGCGTTCCCAATCGCTTTTCTTTTGCATATGACTACTTGACCTCGTCGCCTGTGCGTTTCCTGTCCCCACTTGTAAAAACCTCTATAACCGCCAGTCACTTATTACAGGTGGCTGGGGTCTGTTTTCTTCAGGTGAGGCTACACAACCAAATCTGACCCAGCTTTCCCATAGACGAAGCATGAGTACGCTTTGCACTTCTAGTTGACTCATTAAAACTGTACTTGCTTCTCTGCGGGCCAAATGTGCTTCGGCTCTCAGTCTCGCTTACAAAATGACGAATTGTCCAATCAATACTGCTCAAGAATAATCTGGCCACTTGACCTGTCGACCTTGAAAACCTCCTGAACTTCAGAGTCTCGGGCTCCGTTTCTTTAACAGTGTCACCCAGTCACCATGCTCTTTTGATAGCACGGCAGACATTGATTCGTAGGATGACTGACCAATATTACAAACAGGGGCACCGAACTGTCGCACCTGGACAGGGCTAATGTTTCCTGCAACAGGTTGCGCCTTTGCAAGACCCTTGATCGTGTGACTTAAAGAAGGAACTGTTACCATGCTTTAACCTGTCCGATTCAAACACATTCCTGCGGTTCTCAAAGAAATCAAGACGCCACAAGCCAACGCTAATGTGATCATCCTGTTGTCAGATTTCAGTTTTAAATTTTAATCTCTAAGTGTTTTACTGTTAGCCTCAGCAGAGGACGAAGAAGAGGGAATATGAAGGGCCGCCTTGAAATGCGCTCAATTTGTAAAGTTGTTCGTTTGTTGATATACGCCGTGCAGATCTCAACCAACAACAGAACACAAAACATACGTGACCACCTGGAAGTTTTAAATTAGTCGCGAGTCCAGTTTTGCAGCCGCCACGATAACTGCTCATGCCAGACGCATGACAAGCCGAGAACCAACTGAGGCCTGAGTCTCGGATAAGAAATAAATCAGTCGATCCACTGACCTGCCCCAGGCATACACAGCTATGCGCAGTCAGCACAATACAGACAGCACTGGCAGTGGATTAGTTAGTGAGTCTTTTAAATGCCACTATTGCTGCTGCTATTATTTTTGACGGACTGCAGCAGGAGTTTGAAGATAAAAGTATGGTCCCGGTGCCCCATCAATCTGCTTATACAGTAGGTGAGTTAACTCACGAAATGTCAGTCGAAAATGGGAAATTTCTTTTCATTCCGAGAGGATTTATTAAATAGGGTTGTAAAATTAATAATTCTACAGTCTAATTCTATAATAATTCGGTTACCCCAGAATGTTGGCTATCGAACGAACCTCTTTCAGGCTGCATGCAAAAACTACACTCTGCAAAAACTGACACCTTAACTATCACGTATTTTTCCCGTAGATTTTCGATGCCCTTTAAAAAATTTAACTATATTTCGTAGAAAACATGTATAAAGACATTCAATTTTTTTCAATTTTTTTCATAGACTTTTCCATTTGTCGAGCAACCTTTAACTCGACCTGTCGTTACAATTGCATTCATGGTTTCCATACTATGATCAATACATTCTCCGTATACGGAGAATCATGCCTTTCACTACAGAATTAAAAGGAGACCACATGGGATTCATAAAATTGAGCGGTTGATTTGAGCCTTATTGTAAACTTTACAACCCACATTGGTAAATGCTGAGTCATGACGTTTTCTGCACACCTATTTCACTGTATTTAAACATCTCACAGTCAAAAGCTTCTTCTAAAACCAAAATATACTCTTCCTTTGAGTATAAACTTCGAAGAAAATGCAATTTTCTACCGACCGAGCGAATGAGTAAATATGTGTATGCACGTTTTCCATGAAATTTAACTGAGTTCTTAATGACATCGAAAATCCATAAGAAAAATGCATGCTACTCAAGTAGCCATTTTTTACAGAGTGTAGTTTTTGCATGCAGCCGGAACGAACTTCGTTCGAACGCCGGAATACTGAGGTAACTGAATTATTATATAATTATGCTGCAGGTTGATTAGTTTTACAACCCTACTTAATTAATTTTTTCGACATGAAAACGCATTTCGAAATGCTGGCCTACATTTCATGAGTTAGCCTACCTACTGTACCTGTAAGGAAATAAGCACTCCGAGGAGCCTTCGAGTGAAAAATGACTTTAATAAAACTACTGATGAGCCGGGTGACCTAACGATTGTCACAAGCATCGCCAGCTTTAGTGATGATCTCGAGGTCACCTAAGACTTGGCAGCGGACGAGCAAGCCCTAGCCATGCCAAACACGGACATCAGCGATTAATGCTTAAGCCGCAAATGTTAACAAATATATGGCTGTATGGTAACTTCATCGAAGGAGTACTGCACATCTTGTACTACTCCATACCCTCGTTTTGATTGTCTTTGTCAAGTGTGATTACGAAAAGTCAGTGGGGGAAAATTCCGTTCCAACAATTGCATTTCTTTCTTCTTATGAATTGCTCCTTCATACTTATATTTACAAGAAAAATATACTCAATACCCCCGGAAGACTTAACGGCATATATCAAGGACAAGGTTACAATTGCGAGTCGATGAAAGTGGGGAATCCATACTCACGACGAATCAGCTCGATTCTCGCTAAAATGAATCCGAGATGCTGAAGTATTTCACGATGCGCTAAAAGACGTGCCTCAGAAGCTCATTATCTGACAGAAAAACCAGGTTTCCATGAGAGGATTTTAAAGTTACTGGAGAGCTGGGAGTCCGACTCTAGTTTCTCCCATCTACTGTGGTCTTTTGGGCTCCCTAGACTATATTAGACACGAATCGCCTCTGGATCGTGTGCGTAGCACGCGTAAACGACTCGCGTAACTTTGTGTACCACTGGTGATCTTGACATTTTTACCCCATCAGGACAGGGTGAATGCGGGAACCTGAAGCCCAGTGAATGCTGCCGAGCCCACCTTGCCATAAGTTAAATCACACCTAATTTACCGATGCTGCGCTCTCTCCGTGGGGGAAACGTTAAATGCCGTCGCCAGAGCTCATCAAAATACCCTCACCATGCGTTGACAGGAACCAGCATTCACCTCGCAATCTTCCCCGACCATAACGGACTCTTTATTCACAGAATACGCAATGCGTGACCGATCTCATGAAATGTATGCCGGAATTCTGAAAGAACTCTTCGACTAGGAAGGATTACTTATGTGGAATTGTAGCATTTTTTGTATGCGACATACTCCTATAATATTTCTGACCCTGCTTGATGTCAGCTGTTAAATGCACTTCTCTTGGCCTCCTGTGGAAACTGCACTCAGAAAAAGAAATAACTACTTAAGTAGCATGCATTTTCCGCATTGATTTTTGATGGTCTTATAAATTCAAAAATATTCTATAGAAAACATGCACAAAAATATGCTTTCTTTCGCCCGTTTGATTGAGAATCATGCTATTGTGACATTTTATGCTCGAAGAAGGGCTGCGTTTAAGTTTTAACAATTTTGCTAATTTCAAAATAATTTTGAGCCTGATCAACGGTCGCATTAGCGTTTAGCGATTTTAGTTTGCCAAGTGCATGCTTTCAGCGTACGGAAAATTATATATTCCTTTATGCCTTTAAACCAAACCATATAGAATTCATAAAATATTGCGATGGATGCGGACGATGTCCTACATTTCATGGAAAGAATTGACGAACGGACAGGTGCGATGCTGCATGAATGGACATTGCACGGACTTAAAAAACACATAATTAGAAACTTTTTGCAGTCAAAATATATCATTTGTACGAGTATCCTATATAAAATTGACCTGATTTTCTACCCAAACGGGTAAAAGAAAGCAAATTTTTATGCAAGTTTTCTATATAATAGGACTATCAAAAATCAATGCAGAAAATGTGCGCTACTTAGTACTTGTTTCTTTTCGAGTGCGGTCTCTACATGAGGCCTGGAAAGAGGTGCATTCGAAGGCCAATATCCTGAAAAGTCCGAAATATTATGGGATTTTGCCGTATTATAATCAATATTACAATCCCACCTAAGTAATCCTTTCTGTTCAAAGACTTATTCCAGAATTCCGCCGTACATTTTATGATTTCGATCGCTCACTGTATTCTGGATGGAGCATGGTTTACCAGCTTCCGTCCAACCCCCTTTTGTGGCCGATTAACTTTTATATACAATGTAAATTTAGAGCCATGATGGCTGTCCAACAAACACTGAAGGTAAACAGACCTCTCGTTCCCACTAAGGACAGCTTAGCGGGATGCTTTTCAGCGCTATTTTAGTCCACCCAGTAATCTGAACTCTAAATAAACTTCCCACTGGACAATCACCAATGTTCAAACATACTAGGCAACAATTTGTTCGTAGATTTCCCAAACTGGATATTGCGCCATGATTTTAACACAGAAAGTTGACTTACTCATTGCAGTCATCCAGTAGGCCAGCCCGCCTGCCCACCTTTCCGCAGACGGCTAACGATTTGATGCAGCAGACCTCATTTACCGAAATGTTCTGTCAATTATCTGGCGCTTTTAATGCCTTTCCTCGCCTACCGGCAGTTTGTAGCACATCCCAATTGCCAACAGTACCTGACCAGCATTTGGTACGGCTCGGAGACAGCCTTTCTTCAATCCTGGACGCTGATGCGGAAGGTTAGCCTCTCAATTCTGGCGACGCCGCTGCTTCCGCTGCTCTGCGTTTTCTACATTCTCCTACCTACCTCACACGTGAGTACTACTCAGTCCGGGATAACGTTGTCGATACTATCCACATGCACAGAGCTTAAGCGCATAGGTAGCTAACGGCGACTAATTTAGACGGACGCCATTTGCGAGCTGGGCACAGGGGGGAAGGGGGTCGCATGGCTCGACTGAAGCCCAGATTGAGCTAAACCTTTTTTCGCATTACGTTATTTCCCTGGTCCTGTTAGGGAAACCAGACACAGCTTCTTTAAGTGACCATAAAATCAGGTAATTAAGGCTGAATCCTGAGCAAATTTTGGAAAGCAGTACGAAAGCGCGCACTCCCAACTAATGCCTCATCAGTGAACGGTCGCGCTGCTTCTAAACTACAGAAACTAAAGTCAAAATAAACCAGGATCCATACGTCCCACTTATATTGCTGGAGCATTAGTCATCTTCAGACCTCTTGGCAAAAATAATCTCATTCTATGGAGGTGGTCAAGAGATAGACATTTTTCGTCTTTAAGTGATGTAGTTCGTAAAAATGTCCAGCCCCTCCCCCCGTATTAAAACCCCCTGTTTTTCTCTGGTTTCCATAACTTGCCTCACCTCCAGCCACCCACGGAAAGTTTCTCGCTTTAGTGCAGAAACCTGATAGTCTTCCCAGATAAAATCCAATTCCCTGGTTTGTATGCTGGTATCTCTGCTTAGGGGACTGCGCCCACGGCCCCTTGAGTGGACTGGAGCTCATGTGATAACTACTGAGCTAACAAAGTCTACATCCGTCGCCCGTGCTCGACGACAGTGTTTGCGGAATTTCCTTCTGAAACTGTTGTTCGCCACAGAATGAGGACTTCATTTCATCACTTGAAGTAGTGCAAACTGGTGACCAAAGTGTCTTCTTTTTTTTTCATTTCACTAGTTGGCTCGCGCTATGCGCTGCCCCGCCTCCAAGTTCACCACAAACTGCATTTCGCACTTCCTGTTTCTCATCCTGCTCTCTGCCGCCACGTTTCGTCTGGAGGAGAGGTATGACATTCATGAGGCAGACAATCCGGATGAGCTCTCCGTACGGTCTTGGTTGGATCTGCACTTTCGCCCCAACAAGGCAATCATCACTCATGTACAAATATGCATCGTCCTGTGGATTGCAGGTTAGTCCTTCGCCACCAAAGTCGATCATTATTTGCCATGAAGTCCTCTGAAGATTGGCCGGCCACGGATGCAAGATCGACCTGCTGAAATGGTGTCCTCTCCTCAGGGTCGGACTTTGGTTGGCAAAAATGGGAATTCGGGATGATTATCTGAGGAGAAAGAATTGTTCATCGGAACGGATATATTTTTGTGCGGACGCCTCAGATAATTTGGTTGAATCAAATCGTTGAACGCAGAAAATTTAACAGAAATTTAGATGACTTGCTGAGTCAGTCAGCCTTGATCTGATCGAATTTTATCGATTTGCCACCTCGGCCTCTTATGGGATGTTTGGCGAGTCTGACACCAAGAGCTATCACTTTGACAAATTGTCATTGAGTCCCTCCATGGATGACTCAAAACACATCAAGCTGTCAAGCCTTTCAAAGATGTGCTAAACTGGGCGGGCAGCGAAAAAAAGATAAGTCGCAAGGTCGACTAGCTGGGCAAGTCATTTGGATTTCTGTTTTATTTTCTAAATTGACTGTTTTGACACTGGCTAATTGACCGAGTTTTCTGAAGCGTCAGCAATATATAAAAAACCAGTTCAGATGAACCATTTCTGCTTTCCGAGTGAATTGGATTCTATACAGTTTTCTGACTGGTCGAGCCGCAAGGACCATATTATAAGGATGCCTATAAGGGAAGGGACTATGACGGCCCAGTTTGGATGCAAAAAGTCGTCTCTTGAGTGGTCAGTTGTAACCCTTCAACACGATTAGGCGTCAAATCCCCGCCAATATTACGTGAGGCAAAATCCGAAACCTTGCTAGAGAAGACGGAATTCAAACCTGGACCTCCGTGTGAATGGATTCGCCACCTGAAAGACGCGGCCATATCTCTTGTTATGTGGGCTGAATAACTCAGCCCAGTAGAAAACTTTCTTATAAGCATCCTCGCTACTTATAACAAACATGGAAACCGGTCTATTGGCCTTGAAAATGTGGCCTTACTGTTTAGCACGCAAGCAGTCCTGTAGTGCTCTCTCTTTACCTTTAAAGAACCAGGTAACTCCTGACGTCTGATTCTCATTTTACGCCCTTCGATGTTCGTGCGAACGTACTTAAGAAAAATAAGATCTCAGTCGGTGTTTATAACTTCCAATATTTTTCCATTGGAATATCAATCTTCCGCTTATTTATTACTCACGTTTTCTACAAAAGCACGTCATCACCAAATCGATTATTTTGTTTTAAAAAAGCCTACCCATCCTTGCATATTTCCAAGACGACAACAGTGTGTTGTGCTGCCCCACCTCTCAGCTAAATTAAAATGCCTTATTATTGTTTATGAGGGGAACTATGCACTTGTATTCTTAAAGAAATAAATAAGTCAGGCGTACGCGTTGGACAACGAAAAGCGATTAGAGATATCGAGGCGGCAGAACGTTTATGTTCTAACCGAGGCAAAGCAAATCAAAACGCAGGCGACGATACTCGCAGCACGCGTAACCTGATAGGTACCGACATGACATAAAAAGGTTCAACTACTCTTACGGAATCGACAACGAAAGACAATACAAGTACATTGGGTTAACCAGGAAATCAAGCTAAATCAAAGGGATTACGAGAATTGCGAGTGAATAAATCATGTCAATTTATTAGTCGCCAAAATGTCAAACTGAAATAACTCGGTGCGTGCGGTTATATCAGTGTCAAATAACACACAAAGGAGGACTTCCTGTAGCCATGAATTAATAAACAAAACAAGGCTTTCTAAAACGAATATAGTAATTAACTGTACACGCCAAACCCAGTGGGATTACACAACCTATCCTTACCTTGAAAATAAATTTAAACACGAGATTACCGACAAAACAGGGGAGACTGAAAGGCTGTCTCCAGCCTATTAGTCATCACCGGGCAGCCCTTCCAGCCCCTCCTGTCTTTGTTAGCAATATATTTCCGCATATACTGGTGATAGCAGTATTACTGCCCGCATGCATCTAGATAGAGCATTAAAACACAACCTGACGATGAGCTCTCGTAACCCGATTGATTGCCGCCCTACCAACATGTTAATATCCCTAATCGCCACCGAGAGAACAACGCGATCGCGGCTCAGTTAGTAGGACGCTCAACCCGATTCCAAAGGTCTCGGACTTGAATCGCAGCTGCCACGAACATAAGTCTGGTTATGGCGGGCTGATGATGTCTGACGGGCCAGAAATGGCCATTCCAATCTCCCGTTACCCTTATTGGTAATCCGGATCCGCACACATTACTGGACCCTGCGCGACTGCCTGCGGGGCTCCAGATCGAGCTTTAATGCACAATGGGACAAGGGGGACTCGTGATATGATTGGTGAACCCCCTTCCAACACAACAAATTGAAGCTTCGATTTTTTCGGGGTAGCAGACAATAAAGCATGTGCTCTCTGAGAACCAACACATTTACAGAGTTGTTGACGATTCTGGCATTTGAGATCCTGATGTACAGAGCATATCACCACGAGTGCGCACCATTTTACATGTTTGAATGCAACTCTACCATATCTTTGGACGTTCGAATACAGGATCAATCATATAGGCGTCTCGGAACTCTCATGATAACGGCCTTTTCATGCCTAAAGTAGGGTCTTTTTATCCTATCCATGATTTAAAAGATACCATTTGGTTGTGCTTTACGAGATCTGGCGGAAATGACAGAATCATCCAAAGGCAATGTCCGTCTGAAGTTTCCCAAACTTGACCTGATGTAGGCTGACTGCCTACTTGCAAGAACTCCGAAGGCATCATGCTAGATGCTCTTGTCGACTCAAATTAATTATCCTCCTTATTTAAAATTATATCCAACAATTACAGACAGTAAATACTGACGGTCTTAGCATACTCCCAACGTAGGTCTAGGCAAAAGCTGAGGAATTTCGACTCAAATATTCTTTACAACTTTCGAACAGAAGTTACG
Source organism: Spirometra erinaceieuropaei (assembly GCA_902702965.1). NCBI lineage: Eukaryota > Metazoa > Platyhelminthes > Cestoda > Diphyllobothriidea > Diphyllobothriidae > Spirometra > Spirometra erinaceieuropaei. The sequence goes on along the minus strand of CACRXP010001039.1, from coordinate 165,625 downwards.
TTTGCACCAAACTTACACAAGGGTTTCCCATGAAATTGAGCAGTTTCATTATAATCAGCCCTTAACGGGTTTGGCCTGTGATTTAAATTGCTTCTTGTTATTCGCAAATGCCTGCCAACCCTGCAATATATCCTTTGGTTTATCTTAAGAAGCGCTTGTGTGACAGTATGAATGTGTTTCAAAATCGAAACACGAGTTGTTTACAATATAAGAGGAAGGGTTCTGAAATAATTCAGATAGGTGAGCAGGTTAGCAATCCCTCTAAGGTACTGTGATTTTAAAAATGTCAGGCACTGCGTAAGTTACTGCAGGCATAGTTATTAACAGGTTAGTAGATTTTGCAATCCATTTATTTGGCGTCCAGAATTATTGGGATTTGAACGCATCAACAATTAACGCAGGACATTTTTCATTTCAGCTAGAAGCTGAAGTCTGAATGTTGCAGAATTGCATATTATGTTTGCAATGCATGCACAAGAAAGCAATTTAAATCTAAAAGCGGACATTTCTTTTTTAAAAAATGCTGTATTTCTAGATACTTTAAATTGCATAACTATTGAGCCCCGAGAGCGCCCTGAAGTACTGCGCCTGAAAGGCTCCTGGGCAGAAAGTAAATTTGTCTGCGTAAGGTAGATAAACTACTGCGAAGACGAATACAAGAGACTCAGGTCTGCGATCTGTTGTTGGTCAAAATCCTGGTCAAGCGTTTGTTATGGACCAGGGGGTGTGAAGCGTCAAGTCGCGGGTTTCGGCTTGTCATCCAGCCGCACTCTCCTCGTCCCCGGTTTTCTTGATTTTGTCGTGACACCAAGTCCGCGCGGGGGATGGGGAGTGAGTTAGATGCTGCGAAAGTCTATTCTCGCTATAAACTAATTCATGTGAGAGTCACCGTGCCTGTTCCTCCTTGCTGTGAAGCCCACAGTGACCATCGTCCGATTCCACGGTCGAACTTTTATCATATTCAGGGTACCCGATAGCGAAGTCGATGTCTGTTTGTCTTTATCTCGAAGAAAATAAATTAAAGTATCTCTCTCTTAACAAGGCCTATTTTTTAATTTCCAGTCTCTGGAAAGAGAAGACTTTATTCTTGACATTTTCACAATCTAGTTGGTCTGAATCTCAAGGGGAGTTTACGATACACGCAAATACCTGGTATTGAATGCAGCCAAAAATACGCTGTAGAGGCAACTATGTCATTTTGTCTGGTCGACTTGCAGAAAGCTAAGGGAAATATTGTACAGATGCTAATAATTTTTTGTATTCTCCCTACCGCAGAATTGCTTCTGACCAAAATGTAAGTTTCTTGTGAGAGGCTAGACGTAATCCAGTGAAGAGCTACTGTTGAGAGAAGCTGTTATCCTGTCCGCCCTATTTCCTGACTCGCAGCCGAGCGCAGCCGTAGATTCGGACAAGATAAGGGTGGTTGCGTCATAGATAACTGCCCCGTGTCTCTCTTAGAACTATGTTGAACATACCAGGGGTTTTGGCGACAATCCGTATCCTCGAGAAAGCTGGTTCTTGATTGTCAGAGATCTTGATAGACTTTAGGGGAGCTAGCGTCTGCCCCAGACCAAATCGACAAAACATGGCTTAGAAGTACGCTATACAACATTCTGTGCATGCAGGATACAGATCAAAAAAGTCGCAGGAATAAGATTTGACTATGCTATCAATTGCCAGGGAAGGCCATTTAATTAGAGTTTCTTAGACATAGAATTTTGCGCAAAAGCATACTATACCGTCCTCAAGTCGATTTGCCTCAGTAAATTGTGTGCGCACTGACTAGTATCAAATGACATCGGCATAATGGATAACAAACAAGTTCCTCCTTAATTCTGTCAATTACCAGCTAATATAAAATTAATCACTAGGAACACAATACAGGCTCCGCCTAAGCAGTCGCCCGCAAATTCTTTAATGGGAGATCAAAGGAGTCATAAACTGGAGCACCAATTTTCAGACCCTGTCTGCGCCAAGTATACACGGATATTTTTTTTACTATTTTATCAGCTCTCAGTAATGAGGCTTCTGTGCACGGAATACGGCAAGTTCGCATAAGGCCACCCTCGCGTAACGGCTGGAGGTTTTTGGGAGACATCTCGCGTAGACACGAGACCTCTGCATGAGTGTTGTGCATGGCTTTGATTCCCGAATAATTTCGCAGCATTTACACCGACTGTATCAAACTGGTCTTGCTTGTCAGACATGAGCGACGGTTGGTATTTCGTGTGGGTGAGGATACGAATCACGGCGACTGAAAAGCAGAACAGTAGTTAAATAAAAAAACAATTTAATTTTGGTTTTTTAAAACTCTGTTTAGATTCGCGTAGTTGCGCGTATTTTAGTAAAACGTTTTATGCTCCGGGTTGAATATAAAGCCAATGGGTACATTTGTTCAAGTGTTTTTAAAAGCGATTTTGACCGCTGCTTGATTATCTTTGGGAAAGTATGACACTAAAGCATACTCAAGCAAAACGGCTAGTCTATCTAAAATCCCCGGTTGAAATGTTCCTTAGGTTCAAAAATTACGCTTCCACAAGCGGAAAGAGTGATGGTTAAAATGGCATCTACTTTTTTCCAAAAGCATTTTGAGTAAAGAGCGCTGTCAGTATGATAAATAATAAGGCTGTTGTAAACTGTCGGAGATCAAATCTCACTCCGCCTAGCAGACTTCAGCTCTACGTCCCCTTTGGTTTAGTCAGAAACTGGTCGAGTTTATATCGTCAGAGAAACCTCTCTTGACCAAACTTAATCAAAGCTTTTGCTATACGTTATCTATTCCATTACCGTGTCCCTTATCATTCCATTTCAATAAAATGTTCTTCATAAACTTCTTGCTGAAAATTGCCTGTTGGAATACTAGGCCGTTAGTTCTCCCGAGCGTGGTTGTAAAACTACTTATCTTGCGGCATAATCTCATAATAAATCAGTTATTTCAGAATGCTGACTCTTGAACGAACCTCTTTCCGGCCGCCAGCAAAAACTAAATTCTATAAAAAATGACTTCATAGTTAGTTTAAATTCTTCGCCACCGACGTTTGATGTCCATACAAATTCAAATATCAATAGTGGTGAAAATGCGATTCCCGGGTGGCATATCAAAAGAAGAGGAGGCGTCCACCGGGAGAGGTGTATTTGAGGTCTTTGAACAAAGGCTTTGAACAAAGTGCGCCATAAAAAGGAAAGCTGTGTGCACGACTGCTCAGTCTCTGAAGATGGGTAGAAGAAACGACTACCCGAAACGTCAGACCTCAAATAAACCTCTCCCGGTGAACGCCTCCTCTTCTTTTGAAATTCAAATATATTTTATAGAATACATGAATAAAAATATGTATTCTTTTGCTCATTTGGTAGAAAATTACGTTTTTTAAATTTTAATGTTTAAAGGAAGGGTATGATTTGATCTTAAAAACGTTGTTTAATAACCGAGCACTTTAAAAGCCGGCCTGTAGTTACACTTACAGTGCGTGGCCTATCTCATGAAATGTTGGCTGAAATTCTGAAATGCGTTTCCGATAAGGACGGATTACTTGGTCGCGGTTGTGATACTAATTATCTTAAGGCATACTCTTATAACATTTTGGCCTTGGCAGGATGTCGGCTTTCAAATGCACTTCTTTTTAATCTCCTGTAGCAAGCGTGCTTGGTAAAAAATGACTACTTAAGTAGCATGCATTTTTCCCATTGATTTTCGATGGTCTTGGAAATCCAAATATATTTTATAGAAACCACAAACAAAAATATGCTTTCTTTTAGTCGATTAATAGAGAATCACGTCTTTTTTATGCTTTATACTTAAGGAAGGAGTATAATTAGGTAGAGTCTCCAAACTACCAGCTATGTATTTCCCGTGTGCGGAGAATCAGAGATTTTTATATGCTTATAAAAGGAAGCAATGTAAGATTCAAAAGATAAATCAGTAGATTTGAGCCATATTTCAAACTCTACAAGCAGCATTAGTAGATGAAGAGGCACGCGGTTTTATAAAATGGCATTTGGTTGATGAAAATGTGAGCCGAAATTCTGAAATGCGTTTTCGACTCGCAAAATGACTTAAGTACAGGTGCAATACTAATCCCTTTGCAGTATAATCTCATGATGATTCAGTAACTTCAGAATGCCGGCTTTTGAACGAACTGCTTTCCGGCCGCCTGCAAGAACAACGCTCGTAAAAAATGACTGCCTAGGTAGCATGCATTTTCCTCATTGATTTCGATGCCCTTATAAATTCAAAGACACTTAATAGAAGGCATAAAAATATGCCTTATTTTACTCGTTTGATAGAAAATTACATCCTCCTCATTTTTACTTGAAGGAAGGTTATAAATGGACTTTGAATGACTTTCCCAACAATCGAGTTCTTTTGAGGCCGACCTCCCTTTGCGCTTGCATTTAGGGTTGCTAAACTATAAGCTGTTTATTCTTCCGTGCGAAAAATCATAGATCTCTGTGTGCTTATAGAGGGAGATCATGTGAGGTTCATAAAATTTAGCAGTAGATTTGGGCCTTATTGCAAACTTTACAAGCAGCATTTGTAGATGCAGAGACACGAGGATTTATGAACGGGCATTTCACGGTCATTAAAAATCTCATAATAAGTAACGTTTTTAAAACAAAATTGTATTTTTTCTTCAAATAAAAATTTACGATGTAATTATCTATCAAATGAATAAAATAATGCATATTTTTATTCTTCATTTTTAGGAAGTATATTTAAATTTATAGGGGCATCGAAAAACAATGGGGACAATTCACACTTATTATGTAGTCATCTTTTCAGTTGAAGGTATTTTCACTCAGCCAGGAAATATTTCATTCAAAAGCCGGCATTCTGAAGCAACCGAATTGTTATGAGATAATGTTGTGCGTTAAAAAATATTTAAACTCTTCTTAAGTAAACTTTTTCAGGCTAAAAACGTATTTCAAAATTTCGGTTAACATTTCATGAGTTACCACAATTGCTGTATGAGGAGATTGCTGGCCGATTACAGAAGATCACAGGCTTAAATCGAAATAGCAAAAATTCCTAGTAAAACCCAGTTTAGTAGGGACGAAGTAGAAGACCGGTTGAGCAAAGGAACCATTGGTTTATTTTCCTTAGGGAGTCTACCGTCAGGGAAGATGGCAACAACAGAACCAGTGACAGTTCACCAATCAGCGGTCAGTGACTCTGATGAGGAGGAGGCGACTGCTCAGGCATCTGTATGACTCCACCAAATCGATACATCGATTGGCTTGACCCTCATCCGAGGTCTAGGATTGCATCAGTTTTCGGTTTCTCTTGCTTCGGGCGTAGGCGAATACCTAGAGGACTGAGAAGTTGAACTCATGTTCCCTCTTGTAGGTTAGGGCACCCACCTGTGATAAATTGTCGCACGGTCATCTTATGTTCGTGTATGCGAGATCCCAGCATGCACCCAGTTTGACCTTTGCTGTTAAAAGGATAGTTTTGACGCAGGACGTCATACACTACCGCAGACTGTTCCCCGGCACTTAATTTGTCCTTGCTTTTTATTTCCCTGCTGCGCATGGTAGCTTTGGACCGGTCTTCGATTTCCGAAAGGTTTTACAAACGGTTTCTTTCAAAATTTCAATCTGACCGTTCTCCTCGAAGCTAGCTGATTGGTCGCAGCGGGAGGTATCTTTGATATCGAACGCACCGCTTCTGTAAGGTCTAGTCACGACCAGCATTGGCAGCTTTGAGACCCTGATAAAGGATTAAAAGAAACCAATGTTTAAAACAACTGGATTTCTCAACCTAAAAAGAAAGAATACGCTTTCGGAATAGTGTGCAGCACCTGTCATATCAAAACAAAACTGGCGCGAAATTTGACCTTAAAAAAGCAATCTATTGTGACTGGCAAAGCAGTAAGCAGAAATGAAGTGTGAATTTTACGGTTCGTATACTTAATAGAACCTTCTGTCATGGAGGACTTAGAGCCATAGATTTCCACCCCCCCTAAAACAGTCTCGAGGTCTGCACGAATCTGTGGCATGCGTGAGGCTAGTCAAGGTGTCACTTTAGACAGCAACTACCGCGTGTTCCACTTGTTGAACGGCAGTTTTTGGGACCAAGTCAGTTATAGTGCTCGCTGTCCTTACCCGTCACTGGTGCGATAGAAAGAGAGGCAACAGAGCGCGGCCCACACCGAGGTGAGTTTTTTTCAGCTGCCTCCAGAGCCTACTTCTTCCACGAAAAGCAATCTGCCACCCTGTCTCACTCTCCTGTGACGTACTAAAATGCATGGTCAGGTGGGCTGCCAGTGGGTACATTAACTTAACCACCCCGTCTTCTCCACCAGCTAAAAGTTCAGACTGTAATGGCTCCGATTATGTCCGTCCCTTAAGAAAACGCGCCTTGGGGAGAGGTTAAAACTCCTCCGTGTGTCAGTTAATGCTCCCCACACTCCTGCGGGAGTGAGGTTGATCTAAAACTCGGTTCTCCCACGCCATAATAAACCAGGGTGTTCCAAGTTTGTCAGTGTTCACTAGAAGTCGTGGTTTAGAAGGTTTATAGCTAGCACAGTCACTCAAGTCACCATGGGACTCTGGGTCGACCCGCAATGGCTCCTGTCTGTAACTGTCTGGCAACTGTCTGCGATGGAAAGTCTGCTTCGCGTATTTGTAGGGACCTGCACCTGAGGATTCCATCATCAGTCCCGAAATCCATCGTCTTGACTGTGTTTTGCCGCTGGCACCAAATGGCAGGGCAGAAAATGTTTTGGTTTACCAATAGGCAATGTTTTCGGTGAGTAAGCGCCTTCAGAACGTCCAAGATTATTGCTTATGGCGGAAGCAGGACAAGGCGAGATTTGATTGGGTACTGGGTCCCGAAGTGAAACTCAGCCCATCGATTTATTGATCTGTCGCCGTCGTAGGGCTCGGGATTATGGACCCTTGTTTATTAAAAAATTGTCTTCTTTTGTAAAATTTCACGGGGCTTAGTGTTCGCGTTAGGGTTGTGATTAAAGAGGGTCAAGTTTTGGATTAGAGGTAAGAGGTTAAGGGGTGGAATTAGGACACAGAAGTAGGTATCCCCGAGGATTTAGTACAAAGACGCATGTAGGATGGGGAAGGTCCATATTCTCATACCCAAGTGTCCAAACCCCCCCCCCTGGAAACCGTCTCATCTTCTGCTGCCGCCCTCATCTTGAATGATGGTCTCGCGTGTCAGTATGAAAACCCAGGAAAATTAAACAGATGTTTTCCCTGCGCGATAAGTCACCTTCATTTTTACTTATAATAAGTGTTTTTAACAACTTCGAATAATTCGTCTGGCCATTTTGTGAAAAACTCGGCTGCCCTGGTGGGAGTCGAACCCGCAACAGTAACAGAAAACTCTCTAACCACCTGAGCTACGGGGTCCCGAATGAGAGCTGCGTGTTTGATTACACGATGGGTTATATAGAAGTCCAGCCGACTGCAACGTATGTGACTTCTAAATTCTCGCCGTTAAGACAGGAAACTCTTTTCCCTCAAAACGTGCGGGTTTTGTCGACAAACGGAGCCAGTATGTCAGTGTGAATAAACAAGGAGGAACGTTGCAGTTAAAACACTTAGGCCATAATTCGTTTGTGAAGAGCTAATAGTGTTTATTTAGTGAAAGCGACTCGGTCTAAAAACACCCTGAGCGAGTGAGAGGTTAGATTATATTTTGTTTAAGATTCCCCCCTTATGAACGTGTCACATGCGGCTTGTTGCCACGACGTTACATAGGAGACCGTATCCTATAAATACTGCAGCCCCTGGAGCATAAACTACCCGCATCTGCTATCGTCTTTGATGGTGGATTCGAGCAGGAATCCGAAACATCAAGCAAATAAAGCTCTTTTCCCACCGATCATGTCTCCTTCTTCACATTCGGAACGATCCTCCTTCCGTTACGTAATATTTTAAGGCATTTCGAACGGTGCCGGCCCTTCTCGGAGTACAAAATAGCATTCCCCTGGCCACCGTCCTCAAAACCACAGAGAGAGCATGATAGGCGCTCTTGTAAATCCATAAAACATACATTTTCTAACGCTTACACTTAAATAAAATTTTTCTGAACTCATAAAACCATCTGGGCGCAATGTTGAAAATAGTGTGCTTCTATCTCACCGTCATTCGGGGTCACCTTGAGGACTATTCCCAATGAACACCGCTTAAGGTTGGTTGATGGCTGGGCTCGAGACAGAGCTCGTAAGGCAGAACGGAACGAGTGAGTTTCGTAAGAACGATCGGTGAGCGCCCCCCTCTACCATTGTATATTCCCGATCGCAATCGACAGGGCAACGGGCTCGTGGCCCAGTGGTTAGAGGTGTGGACTTCTAACTAACAGGTCGCGAGTTCGAGCCTCGGGTGTTCCACACTTCGGGGTTCGGTATGACTGCCTGACGACGGCTAATAAGCCAGAAATGGTCATTCCAAGCTCCCCTGACTTTGTGGGTAATAACATACTGAATTAAGCTCTAAAAGAAGACGAAGACACGATCATTGAGACAGTAGATTTATTTGCCTGAGCTTTCGAACTCGAACTGGAGTTCATCATCGGAGACTGCTTGAGTGCAGCAACTTGTGAACATTTATATCGCTGTTCCTTGCGAGGGGGGAGTATGTCCGTGGCTAGGTAATGTTTGTGCCGCCTGGTCCACGATGGTACTTCGGCATGATGACGCCGTTTGTACTTCGCGACGGTGTGAGCTGCGCCACCTGGCTGCGTGGGCGGAGCGCGTGATAACACGCAGGCAAATAGATGTGTCTGTTGATAGAGTTGGTTTCCGACGCCCACGCCCCTGACACTTATCGGCCCGTCTTGTTGCCGGCTCGCGCCAATATCCGCGTGTTGGCCCAGTCGAACTCATGGCCTTCCTCCAGCGTGTGAGTGGCGACTTGAGATAGTGGGTCACCTCTTCAAACGACCCGTTTGTGCTCAAGTATTCCTGAACTGAGACGTCATCCTATCTGGCCTATGTAGTGACAAGGACAGTTTTGGCACGGGATTTGATAGACTACGCCCGACTGTTCACCTGCGTCCAGCCGATCCTTCATTTTCATGATCCTGCTCAGGCAAATAAATCTACTGTCCCAGTGATCGTGCCTTCGTCTTCTTTTAAACAAGAACCTGGGATGCGCACATTCTCTTCCATTCGTGAGAAGTAAGCTCTGTTTGAAAAGCATAACTAAATGCGGAAATCTCGGCCAGTAGGCGACCAATAGATCCGCTGGCGTTTACGGAGTTAGCGGCTGATCACAATAGTACATATGTCAGCGAGAAATGTCACAGGGGTGTTTCGCATTGTTGCCTGCTATTAGATCGCATTTCCGATCATTTGTACAGCCTATCAATGTGATGCTGCAAACTGCATATAGTCACGAAATTCTCCTGGTAACCTACCACCACGTGTAATTATTCCGTCTGTTACTCGACCGTCAAATAATTAAGGTGACGGTCATGCTACTGAAAACCCACTTTTGGAGGGCTTGCTACCTAAAAGCGCGACATTGCAACCGTTTATTAGTACCTAAAACCAGGCGCCTCTTAAAAAGCACTGCTATTTTAAAGAAAACGCAAAAAGAGTGTCCTGATGGTCGATGCATGTTTTAGTAGGCAGTAGAGCAAATTACAGGCATTTCTTTTAAATTCTATTTTTCTTCTGTGAACACGGTTCCCAGTTTGCCGTGAAATACGGGGTCGGCATAAATGCTCGCAGTCTAATTTGAAATGTGATTAACAACACTGAATGAAAAGTGAGCTGAGTTACTAAAAGGCTTATCGTAGTTTAACTAGTGAGTTTTTATTTTAAATATGGTTTTTAATCATTGCACTTCACTTAGAACGCCGTCAGCATTGGTGACTCCCCGCAGTCAATCCTCGGACAGTCTGAATACGTGCCATAATCGATGCATTGATTGTGCATGAAGAACAGTAGGTGGGCTAGTTCGTGAAATGTCAACCGAAATTCAAAAATGCGTTTTCGTTTCGAAAAGATTAGTTAAGTATAGTTGTAGAACTAATCGTCAAGCAGCATACTCCTATAATAAATCAGTTGCCGCAGGATGCCGGCTTTCGAAAGAATTTCTCTCTGACAGCGTGCAAAAGCTATACTATGTAAAAGTGACTACGTAAATATCATGCCTTTTTCTCATTGATTTTCGATGCCCCTAAAAATTCAATTATATTTCATGAAAAGCATGCATAAAACTATTCATTTTTTTACTCTTGTAATAGACAACCACGTCTTCTTCCAATTCTATACTCCAAGGAGGAAAATAAGTCGGTTTCAAAAAGGTTTTACAATTGCTGAATAATTTTGAACCCGCTCTATCGTTATACTCGCATTTAGGGTTTCTAAACTACAAGCCGTATTTTTTACGCGTAAGAAAACTACCTATTTCTCTGCGGTAATAAAAGGAGACTACATAGAGCTCATAAAATTAAGCAGTGAATTTGATGCATATTTTTAACTTTACAAGACACATTGGAAAATGCAGAGACATCAGGATTTATAAACAACCATTTCACGGTATTTAAAAGTCCCCCAATTCGAAACCTTTTTAAAACCGAATTATGTCCTTCCTTTGAGTGTAAAATTAGAAGAAGATGTAATTTTCTACCGAATGAGCTGGATAATGAATATTTTTGTGCATGTTTTCCATGAAATGTAATTGGACATTTAGGGGCATTGAGAATCTATTAGAAAACTTCATGCAACATATGCAGTCATTTTTTTGCTGAGTTTAACATTAGCATGCTGTCGGAGAGAAGTTCTTTCGAAAGCCCTTATCCTGAGGTAACTGAAATATTATAGAATTGTATTGCAGGTGGACTAGTTTTTTAACCCTACTTAACTAATCTTTTCGAAACGAAAACGCATTTCGAAATTTTGGTTGATATTTCATGAGTTAGCCCACATACTTTAGATGCTTCACCGGCCTGGCTGCCAGCTGCTTTTGCGTAAGCCCTGTTTACTTGAATCCACAAGGGCCTATGACCCCATGGTGTCTTGCAGTTGCAAACCATCCTTCGTTCTCTGAATTTGAGCAGCTATCGTGGGACTGCTGAATGTGAATTTGGCTATGTTACAGGCATTTGCCTTTGTGTATCGTAACCATCGCTCGATTATATCTGAAATTTAGTCTCCTTTATTGCGTAGGAATGATCTAGCGACTTATTTTGGAACTGCCTGTTTCGTTAATTTTGACCGAAGGGGTTTGCTTTATGTTTGGATGAGACGGACTGAGTGGTCACGTTTATGCAAGGTACATGGTGAGAGAGCTGGTTTTTACGGGTATGATTATAAAGCCCCAATTTCAGTATTTTATGAATCGCCCTTATGGAATTGTTGGAATCGTTGGATTGCACTTAATTTTTTATAACAAACTCGTTTTAATAACACCTACTGCCTCAAGCACTGCCCCTATACTAACCCATGGCCTCGCAAAATGTGATCTGCCAGTGAGAAACCCAGTCGGTCACAATAACAGTTCCGTACATTTTTTTCATCATTTTTTCTCAACATTTTACTATTTGTGTCTCGGAAAGGTGATTAGTGTAGGATTTTGTTCAAACTCTCTAACATTTTCATGAAAAAGGTACTTTCCTCTCTTTCAGCTCCCTTTTTCACCAAGATGTTTTTAATTTACGCTTTGCCTACTCCCCTGTTAAAAGTTCTTGCGGCAGTCCAGAACTGGCTGAGTGACTCGGGAAGGTAAATGCGTCCCTTGTTGTAACTCAAGCGCCCACCTCCACTGGAAACGGAGGGAACGGGCAGGAGAGTGGCTAACTTGCTCCCCGACCTCCTAAATAGGATAAGTAAGTGATGGTTCGACCGTCGAAAGCGACGGCGTCCGTTCCGTGTCCCAAGGAATTGCGGGAATTTGCTTGTAAGTGGGTTGGACTTGCGAGGCATCTACCTCACCCTCACCCCCTCTCCCACCACACTCAGACGACTAGGCAATATCAAGACAACCGGGGGTGGTCATGAGCGTAGTGGCTGCCAGAGACCAATACTTCGTCTACGCGTGCCGCACACTGGATGTGGTCCTCATGCAGCGTGTAACGGGCTACGTTAACAACAGCTCTTATCTGTCATGAGTGGGAATGTCATTATTTTGCAAGGCATGGTCCTTCAATCTTTCGCAACCCTTTCTCTCTCCCACCCAGGCCATTTCATCGCCGAGATAAAGCACATCTACTTCGTGGGCTTCCGCAGTTACATGATGAACGCCTACAACCTGATAATCTACGGCATACTGGCGTTGTATCTGGCCTCCTACACGCTGCGCACCATCGTCTACGGCTGGGTGCAGGATTCTGACCGCTTCTTCAATGCCACCAATCGCATTGAGGACCTCATCCGACGCAATGAGAGCAAACGTGTGAAAACCATGGTGATGGCTTGGAAGACGTCGCCGCATCATCAGGCCAGCTACTTCCTCGAAGCCTGTAAGTTTGAGCCTGCCGAGATAGCGGTTGAATGGCTGTAAAAACATGAGCGGATTTGTCCGCCCCCCCCCCCGCCTGTGCTACTGTGGGTAGATCCAACCTCATAATTAAGCTTCCTGCGCAGCAAGTAAGCTACGCGCGGAATTACAAAGCAACGCTGGTATGTTAAATTTTGCCGACAGGAGAGGTCGTGTGTTAAAAAGCGACAAAAGCGCAAATTAGAGGTTCACAATTTGGACTCTTCGGAATATGTACGTTTCGTCAAAGGAACTCGTCGGATTTCACGATAATAAAAGATGGGCCACACTTCTTTAGGGAATGCCTTCAAACTGCCTAGTGCCCGGCAGCACTGTTTACCTAAACTGGCCCTCTGTGCTGTAACAGGAGTAAACGTCTACGAGGTCGATTTAAACAGAGCGGTGTCGCCAGCGTAAGATGAGCGACTTTGTTCCTTTTGTGATGGCAGAATGCCTCGACAATAGAGGCATAAGCAGGCCCGTAAGATTGACACTTTTGAGTTTTGGTAGTGTCCTGAGCTAAGGGGAGACTGCTCGTCGGGTGTAAGGTGATCTTCTGGTAAATGAAAGCTCAGAAAGGTCGGACACGGATGTACGAACCCGCTCTCTACTCCATACTACAAGTAATCTCGCGCTAAATTTCATATAGTTCTTATTCCCGTGGCTTAATTTTCATTCAAACACTTACTCTACAGTAGGTGGGCTTACTCATAAAACGTCAACCGAAATTCCGAAATGCGTTTTCTTTTCGAAAAAGATTAATTAAGTAGCGTTGTAAAACTAGTCAGCCTGAAACAAAATTCTATAAAATTTCAGTTACCCCAGGATGCCAGCTTTCGAACAAACTTCCTTCCGGCTGCATGCAAAAACTACACTCTGTAAAAATGGCTACTTATGTAGCATGAAGTTTTATCATTCATTTTGGCTGTCCCCTGACCCCAAACATTTAACCCTAGCTCTGGCATTAATCATCGCCCTAAACCAAACTCGAACCCTCCACCTGGAATTTAGAGCAGAGCAACCAGTAATGCGTGGGTTCGTGATTCTCTGCTCAACCTACAGAGATGCATATGTCGTTCAGTGTCAGGTTTCTTAATTCTGAGTAGATATCCCTGAGGTATTTCTCGAGCTAATAGACGCCTACTGAAAAAAGGATAAACTGGCATTTTTTTAAACTTATACTTTCTTACAAGAGTTACGTTATGCACTGTAACAGTGATTTTAGTTCAATACAGTCAAGGAAAACGTGACTTTTCCAACTAAACGGTTTGATATTTTCGAAACGAGCTTGGATTTAGCCTACATTAAAAGGGCAAAAGTGTGTGTGGAACTGTTAACGCCCTGTTGCATTAACTGACGACTAAGTGAATGCCCCAATGGCGAAAGTATTTGAAAAAAAGTATTTGAAAAAGACAAGCAGATCGCTAATAGCGGTAAGTGAGTCATAAATTTGGAGCTATCTGCTAGTACTTGTCTTCGTAAAAATTGTTCTTGTGATTGGAACATCCAACTTTCACATGAAGTTCAAACAAAAGCGGGACTCTGGGCTCTGAAGGGTTTACTGCTTTCTAGAGTAAGTTCAGGCATAGCAGTATACTATATAGCATTATTTCTTGTCAATATAACCTCCAAGACAGGCAGACGGGCAGGTAGTCCTTGTGGATGGGTCTCGCACATTAAATATCGTGTTCCACGGTGGGGGTGCGGGCAGGTACGCAATTGAGACGATAGCAGGATTGCTGGGACTCAATGCTGCTGTCAACAGTCGGCGAGCAGTCTTTTCCAGGATCCCTTCTTCAACCCTACTGATGACGGAGCTCTTCAGGGAGCAGGACGAAACCTCGACCCACTTAGGGGTCCATACCCGTATTGCAACCCATGAACCCAGTAGCTCCACCTCGATAGTGTACTCCTGATAATTAAGTTTAGCCGTATGTGTGTTAGAGAGAATTGGCGTTTAACCTCAACTTAATGTGGACCATCACAACACAGAGATTAACTTTAGAAGTTGGCAGTTCCCCGACCGTTAGCTGAGGTGGGTCGCTTGCCACGTACTAAATACTCAGTACACGTTAACCATGTCACCCTAAAAGAAGGATTACGTTTGCGTTCTAGAGAAAACGACTCACAGGTAGATGGTGTAAGAGGAAACAAGTGCAGTGAGCGCCACCCCGATGAACCGAGGGTTTCAGAGGCCTCCACGACAGCGCAGCTGTCCGACTTGATCACGACTCACATGGTATAGTGATATTCCAACCTCCTGGTGCGTAGAGTTTGGCTACAGCGTCATGTATGAAGTTCACACTTCCGAATGCACTGATCGCTACCCTGGTATAAATTCGGATTTAGTTCGGGCCTGAACCACGAAACGCAAAATGACTTCGTTAAAGGAAATATTGATGTTACTAACCGCCGCTTGTGTCCTGAGTTTATGAGTCCATAGAGGACTTTATACGTCAGCAGCGACGATGGCAGCCTAACGGAACGAGATATCGTAATCTCTGAGGTAGTTCCATCACCTCCATTCACTCAGGAATGGGCGCGCACCGATCCATTGGCTTCCCGAAGCAAACAAGCTTCGTATGGGCCATAGGGTTCACGAACAGGCAACCACCTACCAGGCCGAAGTTGGCCAAGCTATGATAGCAGAGGGGAGACGACAGAGTCTGGGGGTAGATTGATACAGCATTGTTTCGGGCTTGTTTGCCTTCATTCAGCCAATCATAACCCTGACCAACAGCTGGGACCAGAAACACAAACATGCGCACAGACGCACCTGGAGCAGTTGGTCCACCACTGGGGTCTACCAGATGGGTCATAAGCACTTCATCGAACCGAAGTTCATAAGTGCCTCGTCACCTGCCACTCTCTGTCGCTGCAGATCGTGTATTTATCAATCAGGAATGGGCGCACACCGATCCATTGACTTCCCGAAGCAAACAAACTTCGATCTGCAGCGACAGAGAGTGGCAGGTGGCGAGGCACTGATGAACTTCGGTTCGATGA
The DNA here is from genome assembly GCA_902702965.1 of Spirometra erinaceieuropaei. Lineage (NCBI taxonomy): Eukaryota > Metazoa > Platyhelminthes > Cestoda > Diphyllobothriidea > Diphyllobothriidae > Spirometra > Spirometra erinaceieuropaei. The sequence goes on along the minus strand of CACRXP010001039.1, from coordinate 150,175 downwards.
GGTGCTTATGACCCATCTGGTAGGTGCGTCTGTGCGCATGTTTGTGTTTCTGGTCCCAGCTGCTGGTGGTGAGGGTTATGATTGGCTGAATGAAGGCGCAATAAGCCCGAAAAAGTACTATATCAGTCTACCCCCCCCCCGACTCTGTCGTCCCTCCTTGCTGCTATTATGACTTGGCCGACTTCGGCCTGGTAATTGGTTGCCTGTTCGTGACCTTTGCCACACATACGGAGCTTGTTTGCTTTATGAAGCCAATAGATCGGTGTGCGCTCATTCCTGATTGATAAATACCCGATCTGCAGCAACAGAGAATGACAGGTGGCGAGGCACCGATGAACTTCGGTTCGATGAAGTGCTTATGACCCATCTGGTAGACCCCAGTGATGGACCAACTGCTCCAGGTGCGTCTGTGCGCATGTTTGTGTTTCTGGTCCCAGCTCTTGGTCAGGGTTATGATTGGCTGAATGAAGGCACAATAAGCCCGAAGCAGTACTGTATCAATCTACCCCCCCCCCGACTCTGTCGTCCCTCCTTGCTGATATATATATGCTAGAAATTTGGCATCCCAAGAAATTCAACTGAAACTAAGCAAGATTCTTTGGGAGGAGGATAACCTTCAACGCGAGTCTGGTTCCCCAGCTTCGAGCTCGTCTGTACGGTCCTACTTCTTCTTCTTCTCTGTCTTTCTGAACTTTACCTGATTCGACATAATCGACTGTATTTCTGTTTTATAGTTTACCCTGTCCATCAAAGCAACTCCAGCTCCCTTATCTGGCCTATTTATCAGAACGTCTTTGTTCTGCAGGAGATCCTTTAACTCCACAATGTGTGCTTTCGTCAGCAAGCCCCGATATTTCTGACGACTGTTGGGATATTTATAAGAACAATTGACTACCGTAGACTAAAGATGGTTTAAGCTCTCTGTCGAAACTGGCTGAAGGTCATGTGTGTGATTCAAGAGGTTCTCGAATTGAGTTTCTAACGCTAACTGGTTGGGTTTCTGGCGAGTAAGGCACAACTGGGGACCCAACAATAAGGCTCCAATCGATGTTTTATCGAGAGATTTGGACGAATAATTATGGACAAACCGACTTGGATCTTTAGGAATCTTAGATTGTGGTCTGTCCTCATGAATACTCCGAAGAAGGGAAGTCCTCTTAATTTCTCCACGTTCGTCCGAAATGGATTACATATACAGGTTCCACAGTTGCCAGAGTTCAAAGCCACCAAGCCAGCTACCCGCATGTAATTATCTTCGTCGGGATCCACCTTCTCCCTGGCGCTGACTGGTATAGTGGTGTTGCATTCCCCCCTCCCCTCCCCTCCCCAAACCCGAGCTACGGCTTAATTATCTACTTGCCCGTATCTTTTAATTCATTGCTTCGATAGCCATATAAATGTATAGACCTGGATAGAAGTTATCGAAAACAGACGTATTACTTATGCACTATTGCCTTTTTTCCTGTTGACTTTCGATGCCCTTTTAAATCCAATTACATTTCACAGAAGATATGTGCAAATCATTCATTCTTTTATTCATTTGATAACAAATTAGATCTTGATTAAATTCTACGCTTAATGGAAGGACATAATTTGGTTTTAGATTGTTCTCTAATTCCCGAACAATTTTAAACCCGGCCTGTGGTATCACTTGCGCTTGAGATTTCCAAATTACAGGCTGCTTATTTTTAATGTTCGGAAATCATATAATTATCTACGGTAGCAAGAGACTGCTTCATGGGGTACATAAAAATTAACAATGGACCTGAGCCATATTGTAAATTTTACAAGCAACATTAGTAAATGCGGCGATACGATGTTTTACGAACGGGCATTTTGACGGTTTAAAAACGTCTCATAATTAGAAACTCTTTTCAAGACTAAGTCATACCCTTTCTTCGAACATAAAATTTGGAGAACATGTAATTTTCTACCGAATGGGTACGTTAATGAATATTTTTATGCATGCTTTTATAGGATATATTTAAATGTATAAGGACATCAGAAATTAATGAGAAAGGTGCATGCTTCTTAAATAGTCATTTTTAGAGATTTTGCTTTTTGCAGCGGACGGAATGGCGTTCATTCAAAAGCCGGCAAACTGTAACAGCTAACTTATCATAGCATTATGCAGCATGATGATTAATATTACAAACCTACCTAAGTAATCTTCTCGAGTCCAGAAAAACATATCAGAATTTTGGTTGAAATTTCACAAGTTAACACCTCTGGTCTTATGTCTGGAGTACGATATAACTCTCTGTCATATATAAAGTTTACTTATCGTGCTAAGAATGGGCAAAACACAGATATACCGCAGACTCAAATGCTTCTTTCAACTTTTCATTGACAGTACATGTATTGTCCTGAGCACTTCAAGTCATTTCCTTTTCGAATTTATTGCCACTGCATGCGTACATTTATGTATTTATGGGCTATTTATTGCGGCCTTCAAATGTTCATTTGCTTTTCCCGTCCCAGTTTGCGTACCAAAACACTTTGCCTGCAAGCGTTATCATTGACACCATTTCTCTCCCCTAAAAGCACGTTTTCGCTGGTTTCGCTGGTTTCGCAGTTTTTCCGTCATTTGTACTGACTAGAAGTTTAACCATCTGCGAAACAGGGGTGTGGACTTCTACGTTGGAAGTACTGTAAAACTACTGTCATACAGAAGTCTGATGTTACTATTAGCAGTACCTGATTTTTGGATTGGGAATAACGCGGTTGTTTCGCGGAGGCTGCCTGTTTTGTGCGATTTCGGGCAGGCACTAAAGGCTGGGTTCCGGGCATTTTTCTTCATGTCCTCCCCTTAAAAATTTGCGGAATTATTAGATACTTTTACAAATAAAAATACTTTTTGGAAAACGGGCGCCAGAATTTAAAAAACTGGCAAACACTCCCTTACGCTAAAAATCTGTCCAAACTTGTTGAAAGATACCTAAAATAGCACCAAAAACTAGTGGCGCACAAACCGATGGCTGCACTACGCAACCAGCTTGCTATTTGAATAAAAACGAAGCTTCTGTAAGATTTCATGCAACATCTGTAATGCATTATATCGCGATTAAACTAGAAAATCTGCCTCTACACGCCTACATAGACACCAGTTGGCAGTAAAGAGGCAAGACCACTTACTCCAGGTCTCTTGCATACGTTAGGAACTGGGCACAACTTTTTCCTGAAATAAAACGTGCGTTGTCGGTTTCTGCCCATATAAGAAAGGCCGAGAATTTCTGAAAGCCATATACTTTGATGCTTCATGGATCAATTGAAATATTGACCCGCAAGCCATGCATACAAAATGTGAAAAAGGTGATAACCAATCAAAACCTGATGTCAGGCTGCAGCATCAACCCATTGCCAACACTGACAAAGCAATATACAGTAGGTGGACTAACTCATGGAATCTCAACCGAAATTCCGAAATATGTTTTCGTTTCGAAATGATTAAGTAAAACAGGGTTATTAAAATAATCAGTATACAGCACACGTCTATAATGATTAAGTTACCTCAGGAGGCCGGCTTTCGAATAAACGTCTTTTCGACTGCATGCAAAAACCCTATTCTGTAAAAGTGACTACGTGAGTAGCATGCATTCTTATCACTGATTGTTGATGCCCTTAAAAATGCAATTATTTTGCACATAAGGAATGCATAAAATATTCATTCTTTTGCACGTTCGGTAGAAAATGACGTCTTCTTCCAAGTTTTTTACTCAAAGAAGGGGCGCAATTCGGGTTATAAAAGTTTCGAATTGTGAGGTTTTTTAATGCCGTTACATACAGTGAGTGACCTATCTCATGAAATGTTGGCTGAAATTCTGAAATGCGTTTTCGATTAGGAAGGATTACGTGTTCGCGGTTGTAATACTGACTATCTCGTGGCATACTCTTATAACATTTCGGACTTGTTAGGATGTCGGCTTTTAAGTGCACTTCTTTTTAATCTCCTGTAGAAAGCGTACTCGGTAAAAAAATGACTACTTAAGTAGCATGCATTTTTCCCATTGATTTTCGATGGTCTTGGAAATTCAAATATGTTTCATGGAAACCATGAATAAAAATAAGCTTTCTTTTAGTCAATCAATAGAGAATCACGTCTTCTTTATATTTTATACTTAAGGAAGTAGTATAATTAGGTATTAAAAAAGTTTATAATTATGAGACTTTTTAAGACCGCGATATGTCCATTCACATAGCATCGTACCTGGCCGTTTACCACTGCTCCTCATAAAATGAACAACATGGTTTGCATCCATTGCAAAATTTTATGGACTCTGTATGATATCTCTTTAATGGCATAGAAAAATATGTGATTTTCTTTACGCGCAATGCATGAACCTTGCAGACTGAAATTACTAAGCGCTAATGCAACGAATGATCAGGCTCCAAATTATTCGGCAATTGGAAAACTTTTTTAAAACCTAATTATAATTGTGCCTTAAGTATAAAATATAAAGAAAACGTGATTCTCTATTGATTGACTAAAAGAAAGCATATTTTTATTCATGGTTTCCATAAAACATATTTGAATTTGCAAGACCATCGAAAATCAATGGGAAAAATGCATGCTACTTAAGTAGTCATTTTTTACCGAGTACGCTTTCTACAGGAGATTAAAAAGAAGTGCACTTAAAAGCTGACATCCTGCCAAGTCCGAAATGTTATAAGAGTATGCAAAAAGATAGTCAGTATTGCAACCGCGACCAAGTAATCCTTCCTAATTAAAAACGCATTTCAGAATTTCAGCCAACATTATTCTAGCGAATGAACAAAAGAATGAATATGTTTATACATGTCTTCTGTGAAAAATAATTGCACTTTTTAGGACATCGAAAGTCAAGGAAAAAATGCATGCTACATACGTGGTTACTTTTTACAGAGTATGATTTTTGCACTCAAAAACCCGCATCCTGAAGTAACTGAATCATTATAGAATAAATAATGATTAGTTTTACAACCCAATGTAATCAATCTATTCGAAACGAAGACAAATTCGGGATTCCGGTTGACATTTCATAAGTTAGTCCACCCAATGTTGATCGATCAGATATGCTTAAATTTTAACTTTTTCATGCTTTTTACATGTCTGATGGCAAAATGAAGAAGCAACGTCGAAAATATACTAAAAAAGCTTGCTCAATCCTCCAAAGAACTCATTTTTCGATATATATGTATAACAGAGGTTGTATGCATCCTAAATCTATATTTATGTATATGAAAAGAAAACGCCCGTCGGCAAATTTACAAGCCGGATGCACCAACACGTAGTCAAAATGACCGGTGGGTAGTGACATAATCGAACTTGAGGGCTTTTCCTTTCATTACATCGTCTCGGAATACACATAACCTCCGTTATTCAATATATGCATGCTTACGTAACTCACATTTCGGGTCACAACCGAAAGACAACTGGCCCGTGGCCCAGTGCCAGAGCGTCACACTCAATGGTCAATAATTCCGTGTTAGAGTCTCAGGTGCTCCACACTTGGAGCAGCGTACGCCTAACTGATAAGTACTCACAAGCCAGAAATAGGTATCCCCGTCTCATTTTTCTTTGTCGGCACCACCTTATCTCCGTATGCATATGCTGCTGCCTTCGATACTTGGTCCCAAAGCACAGCGGGACGAAAGTGTCCCGTAACCGCATTGGCAAACACAATCCCAAAATCTGTGTACACATATATATATACATATATTTGCAGAATGGTATTACCGACGAAGACAAGGGAGACTGGAATGACCATTTCTGGCTTATAAGCCGTCGTCAGCCAGTCATATCCAACCCCGAAGTGTGGAACACACGAGGCTCGAACTCGCGACCTGTTAGTAAGAAGTCCACGCCTCTAACCACCGGGACATGAGCTCGATGTCATGTCGGTTTTCGATCGGGAATATACAATGGTAGGGGGTGCTCAACGATCGGTCTTAAGGAACTCACTCGTTCTGTTGTGCCTTACTGGCTCTCTCGATCGGTAAGCACCCCCTTCCATTGTATATTCCAGATGGAAACCGACATGACAACGAGCTCGTGTCCCGGTAGTTAGAGGCGTGGACTTCTTACTAACAGGTCGCGATTTCGAGCCTCGGGTGTTCCACACTTCGAGGTTAAGTATGACTGGCTGACGACGGCTAATAAGCCAGAAGTGGCCATTCCAGTCTCCCTTGTCTTTGGCGGTAATAGCATTCTGCCTATAACCTGCGCCGCTGTGCGGCTTCTGTCTGGGCTAGAGAGAGAGCCCGTAAGGCACAACGGAACGAGTGAGTTCCTTAAGAAAGATTGGTGAGCGCCCCCTATCATCACAAAATATATATATAGCAAATGGTTAATAACGTACCCCCGACATAGGTACTAGCTAAAAGTCCAGACATGGGTTTTGCCGACGCTTCTGCTACTGCTTGACGCAGCTGCGAGGGGTTCTGTTCCTCAGTGGGTCCCCTGGTGTTCTCTTTGCGGCTTCTGATATGAGGACTCCATAGCAGTTGATCGTCTTCGACTCAAACATCCATTGAAATTTAGGGTCTGACCCTTAAGGCATGTCCCTGACACTTGATTCTGTGTCCTCTGCTTAATACTTTATAAAGTTATTATCTTCCTATACATATTTATGTATATTCGAACGCCGGGCAAGGCAGCTTTCAAGCGCTCATCTGTATACTCCTATCCCAGTTTACATGCCAAATAATTTTGCCAGCAGAGGGTGACTCCGTGTTTTTTTCGCCCCATTAAAGCGCGCTTTCACTGGCGGCCGGATGATCCAGAAATTGTCTCCGATGTGCTCTTCGCGATCGCCAATGTCTTTAGTTTTGCTCGCACAACCTATCTCATGCCTGCATTTGAGGCCCTGGGACCGCTGCAAATATCCTTTACTCGGATGCTCACCGACATCGTTCGCTTCATGGTGTTGTACATACTGGTAAGTCGGTTTTTTAACTTTTTATCCTGCAAACGGTCCCAGCATGCACAGGTCATCGGAAAGTCCATTTGGCGCAGAAAATACTTTTAGTCAGTAAACGATTCAGTGTTGGTTTGCTTGACTTTAAAATTCGACCACAGGAACAAGTAGTTCGTTTATTTGATAGCAAGATCGTTACTTTGTTCCTCAGTTCGAGTATTGTCAGGAAATGGCCAGAATTTAGAAGGCAGACACCTCACCCCTTCACCCTAATGGTCAGCTTTTCTGTAAGTTGGCAGCAGTGGAACAAATGGAAGAGCTCTGCGGCAGAGCTGGAGAGGCTTCAGTGCCAATTCACAGAGAATAATGCGTCCCCGAATCTGAATGGCAACTTCATAAAATCCGTGGACGCCAAACCAATAAGATGGCGGGGTTTTCGGAAAACAATGCTTGAGCCAGACGTTACTCTTAAGTCAATATTTCAATAAACAGAGAGAATGCGGCAATATAGCCTGTCTTGGTAGTTAGCGTGTAGTTTAAACTTCCTCATTAACGTCTTTGGTATGACTTCAAATTCACTCTCATACCTTCTATCAGAGCTACAGCACCATGGCCGTAAACTTGGTGAAATAGTAATCTCACCCAATGTGGTATCGCCTTTTACGTTCATTTTTTTCAAATATGACCTGTGAAGCGGCAGTCCGAAGGTTTCAAAAGACCACGCCCACTGCTATACCATGTTATAACGAGACAGACTTTCTGAGCATTTTGATTACTCAGTCAGTCAGTGTATTTGAGGGTAATAGGCTTACGTCTTTGAACTCCCTATTTGTACATAAAAATCGATAAATAAGCAAAATGTGAAGAAATTACAGCATTCAGTGAATGCGGACATTGATTCACATATGTCACTGGTCCCATAGCTAAAAAGTCACATAGCCCGCTTGTTGCTCCAAAGAAGACGAAGACACGATCACCGGGACGGTAGATTTGTTGGCCTTAGCTTTCGAAATCGAACTGGAGTTCAGCATCCGAGACTGCTAGAGTGCAGCAACGTGTGAACATTTATATCGTTGTTCCGTGCGGGGAGGAATACGTCCGGGGATAGGTCTGGTTTGTGTCGTCTGGCCCACAATGGTCCCCCGGCGTGGTGGCGCCGTTTGGACTTCGCGACGATGTGAGCTGCGTCACCTGGCTGCGTGGGCGGAGCGTGTGGTAACACGCAGGCAAATCAATGTGTCTATTGATAGAGTTGGTGTCCGACATCCACGCCTCCAGCAGTGTTCGCACCAATATTCGCGTGTTGGTGAAGTCGAACTCATGGCCTTCCTCCAGCATGTGAGTGACGACCTGAGATAGTGGGTCGCCTCTTCGAACGGAAGAGGGCCCGGATGCAGTGATTGGTAAGGCCAAACGGCCTGTCTACGCGTGCCACACACAGAACCTGTCCTCCACTGTTGTGTGCCAGCCCATTGTTAGAACGCCTAAGACCTCACGCACGAGCAATTGCAGCCTGAACCTCAGTCTTGAGAGTGACTGGGTTATCGCGCTGATTGGTGGGCTTGCATGCCACAACTGACAGTGCGTCGGGACCGATTCAAACTTTTCCGATTTTCTATAGTGGGGATTAGACCGGGAAAATGAATGCCCATCAGCATTGGCCTCACGCTGCCTTCCGCCTCCTATCCACTAGTTGACTGTCCGGCTCTGAAAACCAGACGTTATGACTGACACGACAGACGCGGCGCATTCAGATAAACTCGTGTCAGATCCAGTGACACAGAGCGCAGGAAAGGCAATGGCTTCTAGGTCGAAAACTAAAGTGGCTTTAAGGTAGGGTACATTAAGAAATGGTTAAGGTTCTGCCAAAGAAAGTTCATTTTTATCTCGAAATCTGTCTATAAACAGATGATGAGAACATCTGTAAACTCTAAAGCCTCCGGAATATCCAGAGAAACTGCGCTGCAAGAGATGGAAGGGGGTGGGATGCAAACCAGTTTCTAAGATACTATACCGGTTCGCACTATCGAGATCATCATGGAAATGCTTCAAGTGCACTCCCTTATTCTGCCTTTTCCGATTCCAAATTTACAACACAAAGAAAAAGTCAGATTAGAAATTTTCTCTTCTGATGTTTTCGTCGTACGGCAACTCGACCGTAGTTATCGACAATGTCCACCGTGTGCTCCACAGCAAGGTGGAACGGAGACGGTGAGGCATGCATCAATCGGCATATCGATTTAGATACCACATACAAATTTCTTAAGGACAAATGGAAGCGAGCGCAGCTAATGTCGACGGGATGACGAAAAACCATTGACGCGCATTGGCGCAGGCTTCGGCCAACCATAGAATCACTTGCTCGACACGGTAGAACATTTAACTGTTTTTGTACATTACCCAAAAGTCTGACGACGAGCTGGGAAACCAGACTCGAAAATTTACACATTAAAGATTATTCTCTTCCCAAAAAATCTTACTTAATTTCAAGTAAATTTTTTGGAATGTCTGTTTTCTAAAACTGACGAAAAACTGTATATTTGCTTGAATACGTCCGCTAGGAGACTTCGACCCGGTCTTCCGAGAGGTTCGAACAGGCCGTTGGCGCATAGAAAGTTGGAGAGCAAGCTCAATGCTTAGAAATCCATCCTAATGCCTACTTCTCCCTATGATTAATTCAGTGCGTTCTGATACGTGCTAAAGGTCGGGGCCTAGGAAGCTATATACCGACGGGATAGCTCAATCTTACTCTGAGAGAACGATCAAACTACAATATTCCCCCCGTATTGGGGTCTGCATGGCGCATCTCATGTATGTGGGATCCAGACCCGTTTTTAGCCCGCGTTAGCCGAAGGCCTCGCCCCACGTCACTGAATGCCCCAATTTATATTTCAAGAGTATGTGTGTTGCCGAGGGAGTCTCCCCGTCAGATTTTCCATTTAAATACAACGATGGCGGGAATCGATTCAATGCATTACTCACTAATTTGAGTCGCCTTCAGAATACTAAATTTATTCTATGAGAAAAATTTCTGCAAACTTCCAATATTATGCCAATAAAAATGCCATTATATGAGCTCAGAAATGTGCTCTACCTTGAGACTCGAAGTAGTGAAATAAAGCTGACTAGCATAAGGACTTCAATTTTCAAAAAATAAACAATTCCTCGATAACCCGGAGGACTGTCTAACTTCACTCGATCCACATCTGTTGTCGCTGGTGGTATTAAAATACACCGTATTTAGCATATTAATTAATATTGGGAATTAAAGCAAGCGTATGAACTCGGATTATTTCGCAGAAGAGGAGGATTAACAGACCATTTATGAAGTAACTGCTGTGTTCGCTAGATATCTTAAACCATCACCCGAACCTGTCTTAAAAGGCGAAGTAAAATGATGGCTCATTTGGAGACTGGGTCCCTCTCTACAGGAGGAAGCTTTCAAATACTCTATGAACCATACTGTCCTTGTGAACGCTGTGCTTCTTTCGAATTTTATCAGGGCTTGATTCAACATTATAACACTTCTTAAAAATCAACTTAAGCTTAATTAAATCCTTGCTCGTACATTTTATTCAAAAAATTGTCTTAGTCAGGTTCTTAAACGGATGTGACCATCCCAGATAGGCCCCCCCCCAGTGCGCTGCTGACTTTTTAAAATTGTTTTTATGTAAATTGTTGTTACGGTGTTTTCGGATATGAATTCAAAGATCAACGGCAAATGTTTTATTCACTAAAAAACTCACTGAAAGTCCATCGATGCGACTTCCCCAGTCTATTTAAGAGAACGTGTATGAACATTGGCAGACTGCCCTTGAGTCAATTTGATATGGACCTTCTTAATTCATCATTTTTGCGCGAAATCCTTCATAGCTACGACTGGGCACTACTTACTTGAATAAAAAAACCAGGATCAGCTCTCTGGTGCTACACCCAGTTCGGAATAAAGGATGGCAATGCACCATAGCGCAGGTATCCCGCTTTATGTCTTATCTACCGGAGAAGCATGGCTTCCTGGTAGATGGGGCCAAACAATTCTAAAAAAAATGAAACATAATCCTAGCAAGAGGTTCACCAATTTATCTCCCGTCTCATAGTCCATGAGGCTGATAACTACGTGGCGGAAGTGACGCCATCTACTCCAGGGATTTTAATCTCTGTTTCCCTTAAAAAGACCTACTATCCAGCTGAATTTCGTGCGTGAACGATTTTTTTGCTTCTACGCCAGCAAAATGTGTCAAGAGCAGTGAACACCACTCTGTAACGCTTTAGTAAAAACTAGATTTCTGAGATATTTTTCGGCATCTCTGGACGCCTTTACTCTTCACCACACACAACTATGTACGCAAAAGATTTTACTATGGATGGTTAAATGCTTCAGAGTACTGAACAGCCTTTAGCGTTCTTTTCCGCTAGAATATGTGTTTAAGACAGCCTACCTTCTCCTTTAATGAAATTTTCTCTGCAAATCAAAACATCGACCCCGTGGGACTTCAGACGTTGTAAACACGAGGCTGTCTGGTTTTCCTGAACGTTGTTTGCTCACGTGGCCGCTCCGAATTTGCCGCTAAAACCTGAATTCTAATAGCACCAGCAAGAGTACTCGGTTTTCCCTTGTTATCCTAGCACTATTTTGCGGACAGAATGAGAATACTGATCTGCACTTTGACTTCATTTATAGCTTTTTTTACCCAAACAATGGCTGTTTGAGAAACAGGAGTTTTTAAGTCTTTTTAACCCAGACAGGCCTTGGGAGGCGAAAATCTAGGACTGATATTTTTACTGCGAGAGCGGGGGTGCAGTAGATGTTAAAATTTAGACATCTGTCAACTTGGCGGAAATATTCGACCGATCAATTTAGAAACCTGACACTCGATCTAGGTATGTACCGTTAAGAAGTGTAAGGAGAGGGGCGGTTTGTTGTCAGTCTGGTTGTGGCTTTTAATTCCGGTTCACCGGTTGGACAGCAGGAAAACAGGAAACAAAACAAAAGTGCTTGGGGGGAGGTGGGGGAGACGGTCTAACTGGCAACTGGGATGCAAACTCTGTTTCTTCCGTGAAAATGCAAAACAGGTTGGCTTTTAAGTCGAACAAAGTATCTAGCCGCGCTCTGCGTGCATCAGACGTGGATTTTCCTGCATTGGATGCCTATCCTCTGCCAGTGAAAGGACGGCTTGCTAGGGCACCTAATTTGTTCCTCTGTCACCCCTGTCAATCAAGGACTCAAGTTGTTTCCAGATGAGGTACCTCTTCATCGATAGAGTCAGGAGCGCATAAAAATGATCTTGAAAACGCATTGACCTGTGTCCTTTTTCGGCATTTAGTACTGATAAAATTGACGCCTTTCTGCCAATGAAAACAGGGATCTGCTATGAGGTAACTTGGGAAAGAATCAACAACTTTATACCTACAATGCATTGACGTACTAAAATGGGACCGATTCTCTCCTCCGTACATTTAATAAGCATTTAAATGAAGGCACATGTACTCTGTATATGGCATATTGGCTGGTATTGTGAATTGCGGCAAATGTATGAAGTTCAGGTAAATCCGCAGAAAAGGAAAAGTTGAAGACCCTTTTTGGGTCACCTATTTTATGTACTAAACGTTTTGAGTTCTCGCAAACCTGTCGTTAAATATAAATTAAAACAATAAGCTTATTTATAGACAGAACTCGTCTCCACCGGAGACCTTCTACCACATCATCGGTCGTACCATTCTCACGAACAGTGTACTCTTTTCGAATTCTGACACTGTTTTATCCAACAGTTTGCGCTATCCCCCATTTATCAACCGGAGCCAACCTTAATTCATTCTCGCATACTGTATTCGAAAAGCATTTCTTTGAAATATGCCTAACATTGTGTGGAATTAATTGGACTTTGTAGATGTAAGCTATAAATCTGTCGCAGAATTGACCAATATGTGCAAGAATACGGCTAATTCTCAATGTTGCATATTTAAAGCGGCATTTGTTTTTTATTATGCAACATTAAACCAATGATGCGGATATATCTTTTTAACCCCAGCTGTGGGAACCTCTTTCGATGACATTGAAATATAACCACGCACCCCCCCCCCTCTTTATACGGTTGATGCGTATGCCTATTCGGTAGTCGTCTACATTTAGTATTCGACCTCGGAAATGATTCTTTGGGCAATATGTTAACCGTGGTCATTTCTGTAAACTTAAGTGCTTCAGCTGACACCGTATACTTATCTACCCTGAAAGTGGTACATTATCAAATAAACTCACCATACCTTTTTGCTTCACGACAGCGTACGCCGCAAAGCCCCATAAGAAAACGTGGCAATTACATAGGACATTATAATCATGGAAAATTTAGCTATAGTGACGGCTAGTGTTAAAATAATTCACGGATTAACAAGAAATTCACTGTTTATAGATGAGCTTGTTAATATAAGAGGACATTATTAACGGTTTATCGGGCTTATATCGCTCTCGCGTACACTATGAATAGTACTCAGCGCTGCAGTGTTGTTGGAGTTTGTGCCCCTAAAAAAGGACCACGAGTTAGATGCGCTGGGTCAACACGGGGACTAGATCGAAGTCCAATAGGCGTTATTGCGAATGCCCGCCCATAACAATTGTCAGCATTTGAAGTGTGGACGCCGGTCCGCTCCGTGCCATTTGGGATGCGTGCCGCCCCCTAATTCAGTTATGGCGTAAAATCCTAGTCAGCGTGTCTGTTGTGGACCAGGGAATGTGGTGGTACGCCTAGGCGCGGGTTTACGCCGCGCTAGTCACCTGCGTCCTCGCCTGTCTCCAGTCTTGTCGACTCTATCTTAACACTGGGTCCAAATGGGGGTGAGAAGAAGAAGAAAGTGCGGTAGATGTTACGGAAGTCTATCATCACTACAAATTAAGTCTCTAATCTAACCCTACCGTGGAGCACATGGTGGACATCGTCGAAGTCGACAGTCGAGCTGCCGTGTGACATCGTCCCTGTTGGGATTTTCCGCGCTCATGAGACACAGTTCAGTCTTTGTGTTGTCTTTAGGCAGGGAAAACGGTCCCATTTTTGTCTAACCCATCTTTTAAACAATACACGGAATTAATCAAGACGCATCGATGATGTTAAATTGTCTCTCCTTTTTTCAAGGTTATTTTTGCATTCATGGTCGGTCTGCACAACCTCTACTGGTACTATGGACTACAGATGATAAACCCACCCGCAAACAGCTCGCTCAAACCCCAACCTGCTACAGAAATGTTTGAGGGGTAAGTTCAGCCATTGTATTGCAAGCCTTCACCCCCCCGCCCCCCTCTATGCGTTAGCGCCATGGAATGCCCGATCACGGTGGCGTGTAAATTACGAAGTCTGAATGGAGACCCAGGCACCTGGCTGAAAGTCTACGACAACATCCTTGCGCTAAAAAAATGCAGGTTAATTTGGCAGTGATCTGCTAATTAAAATACCTGTATGGACATAAAACGAAATTGTAGACTCGGGGGATCTAACCGACCTGTCTTGATCATACAGTAGGTCATGCCCACGCTCTCCAGTCACGGTGATTACAGAGCGTCCTTCTTTGATGGGTCACGGAAACAAGTGCTGGCTTCTCTTGCGTATTCAACCGTTTGCCGGACAGCAGAGTACACATCGGTAGATGGGAGTCCTGGCATTCGACCATCACAGCTCAACCGATAACGCAGGTGACTCGCGATCAATTGCAGTCTAGGAATGAAACGTTTAAAATCCTTCAAGATCCGAAATTATTTAAGGGCTTCGAGACCTGCAAACGGCCAATTCGTTTCTGAATACACTTCGTACAATCCGTTCAGTTTAAAGTGCCTTTTTTCGCTCAGCGAGTTTTTAATACTCATTGTATCTAATTATATGCAATCCGAACCATTCATCGTAACCTCGAAAGCGAACATTTGCCTATCCCCCTATCTCAACGTGTATGGAGTCTCAGCATGGCCAGCGCCGAAATCTCGTTGGAAGATAGGTTTACTGAGATGGCCCTTGCATTTTCTCTATTTAAGCTTCCAGCAAAAAGCCAGGAAAGCGCTGCAAACACGTACAGTAGGTGGTCTAACTCATGAAATGTCAACAAAATTCCGAAATTCTTTTTCGCTTCGAAAAAGTAATTAAGTGGGTTGTGAAAATAGTCAGCCTGCAACATGTTTCCATAATATTTCAGTTACCTCAGGATGCCAAGTTTCGGATGAACTTCCTTCCGCCTGCATGCAAAAACTACACTCTGTAAAAGATGACTACTTATGTAGCATGTATTTTTATAGTTGATTCTCGATGCCCCTAAATGTTCAATTATATTTCAAGGAAAACATGCATAAAAATATTTATTGTTTCGCTCATTTGGTAGACAGTTACGTTTTCTTCTAATTTTATACTCGAAAGAAGAGTATTATTCGGTTTCAAAACGTTTTCCAATTTCCGAATTATTTTGAACCCGCTCTATCGTTACACTTGGATTTGGGGTTTCCAAACTACAAACCGTATATTTTCTCCGTAAGGAAAACCACACATTTCTCTACCGTTTTAAAGGGGAACCATATAGGGTTAATAAAATTTAGCAGTGGATTTTATCCACATTGTTAGCCTTACAAGCCACATTGGTAAATGCAGAGACATGACGATTTATGAACGACACAATTAGAAGCTTTTTTAAAACCGGATTATGTCCCTCCTTCGAGTATAAATTTAGAAGAAAGCGTAGTTATTTGCCAAATGAGCAAAAGAATGAATATTTTTATGCATGTTTTCCCTGAAATATAATTGGAATTCCGGGGGCATCGAAATTCAATTGGAAAAATTCATGCTACTTAAGCTGTCATCTTTTACAGAGTGTAGTTTTTGCATGCGACCGTAAGGATATTCATTCGAAAGCCTGCATCCTGAGGTAATTGAGTAACTCTAGAATAATGCTGTACGATGATTAGTTTTACAACCCTATTAATTAGTCTTTTCGAAACGAAAACGCATTTCGGACTTTCAGTTGACATTTCATGAGTTGTCCACCTAGTGTAATTACAGCACAAGTGTGGGGTACTAGGACGAACCCTGGGTTGAATGCGCAGCTCTCCTGACCAGTGTAAAACAACTTGAAGTTTGCCACTGTTGGAACGAAAAACAAATCTCGAAAAGCAAAAAGGGAGAAAAAATATTGTCCCAGGATCATCTAAAAACAGAGGAAGCGACTCGGTAGTTGCAGGCGTGGGTATCGGTACCAGTAAGACAAAGGTAGCAAAGCCTATGATAACGGCAGATTCGATTAACACCCAAGACGACCTAAGCGCCCCTTGTTCTCCCACTCACCGCCCAGTGCTATATGGAGCATATATTTGAACGATAAGAAAGGAACTCGTGTGCAGAGGAGATGGAAAAACGTCATTACAGGACCCTGAAGTCACAACCTGGCGGACAGCCCAGGACAAAATACGCCAACTTGCACAAATGCAGTTGAAGTGACGGCGGTCTGCTAACCAAAGTACTCATAGGGACATAAAGTGCAACCGCAGATCTCGCCGACGGAGTTTGATCACACTACAGATCATTCACACCCTCTTCTCCCACGGTGGTCGCTCAGCGGTGGGGCACAGCAATAAGTGCTAACTCACCTCCTGTGTATTCAACCGTTTACCGGACAACAGAGTACACAGCGGTAGGTGTGGGCCCTGGTCTTTGACCAACTCCACCTCGGGGGGCAATGTTGCCGATTATGGCCGCAGCAGAGTAGGGATTAGTAGTTTGCGTAGTGGACTGACTTTTCTAGAAGTTACCGGCTTGTATTAGTCCTTAGAACGGCGCCGGTTGAGGTCGGGAATGAACCAGCTAATGACCACATCTAGCTCATAAAGCCGTCAAGAGCCGCCCCTTCTTTATTTAAGAAAAGAATTCTGAACTTGCCTACGAATCAAGTGAAAAGCAGATTTGTAGGAGAACTGATTTGGATACGCTTGTTTTACTTCTTATCTGTCATCATATCCCCTCTCTTCTTAAGTTCCTTGGGTTCTGTGTTCTAAAACGAATTGAAAGTTCAGAAGACGAGGTGGTGAGCATACGTAGCTTTCGATAGATTCTAGTCGGGCCAGTAAAGTTATATAGGAATGGGGTAAAGTAAAACATGTCAGCGATAGGAGAAATCGATAAAAGCGAATTGAGAGTTGTCCTAGTCATAATTGATAATCAATCCTACAGTGGCATCTGAAAGTAAAAATACCGTGACTGTTTACTATACTTTATTTTTCTAATGTAGTTTGGACAACGATTGGGTGTAGAACCCCCAAATAACTTGAGCTAGTCTGTAGACCGTGTCATACGTTGAATGGTGGTAGAGGGGGTTTTACGGGTAGAGCAACACATAAGACGGAAAGTAAAAGAAACAGAAAATAGACAAATTTCTGTCGAAAATCTTGTCTTACTCTGCCATTTGGCAAAGAAAATGAATGAGATAATCAAAAAATAAACAAAAGACTGTTTCCACAAGTAACGGGCTTTGGACAAAGCGCCGCTGGTAAGTCTGTATTTAGTCAGGAAGGGAACGGTGAATAATAAGTTATTTTTAGAGACACACTGAATTTTAGGGTATATTTTTGCAGTTGCCATTTACTTGTTGGTCCTACGCCCCACCCTTTCCATGGTTTATTTTCCGACCTAATCAGTCGAATTTTCTGTTAATTTGGCTACCGCCTGCTGTTCTTTGTTTGGAACTCGGAGACTTTCTGTTGATATTAGGTCCTCTGACACGTTCTGCTGTATCCGTTCTGGTCTCTCTCGTGGTGCCTCTCTGTTTATGATCAACATTTTCTTCGACGAAGCCTATCTTAAATGTCGTTGAGCTTCGTTACGATTCGCGGTGTAGGGGTGCGCTGCTCAGTGAAGTCACCCAGTTGCCAGTGTAATTCGCCTCTAACGGTGGCGAAACTGCCTTTTGTTTTTGACTAATTATGGCCTACTTTCTTTTCGGAGGACAGAGAGCAAATCATGCCGCTTCGGGAGTTTCAGTGAGGAGATTATTTTTATGTCCTACTTGAGCCGACTGACCAATGACGTCCTGCCAGCCAACTACGCACATAATCGATATTATCCGGCCATTGATTGGTGGTGAGATTGTTACTGGTCCGAGCGACTGTCTAGCCGAGTTTCAAGGTCAGACTCCTATTGGCCGAAAAAAGACAGTTTTGAAGGCTGTTGCACCAGACAAACACAACGAAAGCCTTGGCATTCGATTTTACCTCGAAGATTAACGGGACGTCCTGCAGAATTCGCTTAATGCCCTCCAACTTAAGTCAGCTGAAGGTGTGAAGCGCTCTAGAAAGAGCTCCATTACGATAAAATCCAGGGAGCAGACCCACGTGTGAAGGGAAGATGCCGAAGTTCTTTCTGCTTGCTAGTCAATTATGATCTAAATAGCGAGCTAGAATACTATAAAAGTGTGGTCTTAATCAGTTCCTCAGAATAGAGTGGTGTCGATAGCATTTAAGTAGTACATTCAGAACCGTTCAGATAGTCATTATTATCCGCTTGAAGTGTCTTTGCGGCAAATCGATGTGAAACTACGGTGCGATCCATCCAACTATTTTTAAATTTCAAGAAGGAAGATGAATTCCAAACAAATTCTAGACGCTCGTGTATATCCGCTCACTGCCGAGCTTTTTTGAGGTTTAAGAGCCGGCCTTCGCCATCTATTTCACGGCGAATACCTTCCCAGCATAGCCTTACTCAATTTTCATTGAAACCCTATGCGCTAGGCCTCCAGTTCCCGTGCTCTGCCCACTTTTTCAGTTTTCACTTGCAGTAGTTCGTTTCTTTGTTAATTTGCACTCCCTTAGCTGCCAATTCAGCCGTTCTGTAAATGCGGGAATTTAGTAAGTGTAGGGAAACTGTCACCTGTGTACCTTGATTAGTCGCCTCATGGATAACCCCAATACACTACCTTGCTAAGCTGACCCAACCAACGACGACTTCAGTGCTGTTTTCTGCATTTGGGGTGGTAATCCTGTGCCTCATGCTCCTGTATTCTGTGTTTATGCCCGCGCTGGGTTGCATTTTCACTCTTTCCCTTGTTCTTATTTCTCCAGACTGGTGACCCAGGATGAAAGCTGGGTCCCACTATTACTTAATTCCCTCTATACTCAACGGTTTCCCTTCTTCAGACTGGCTTTTGGATCTAAATAGCGGAGTTGTTGGCATCGGCTAACAGAAAAGTATTCCGACTTTGGGACACAACCTCTCAGACGTGTGGATTTCCAATTTACACACTGACTGTACAGCATGAGACTTCAGTCTGTTTTAAAAGAGAACTTTGCAGTGAGCTTGCCTGAAAGTCGGCCCTTGGGTGGTCTTTTAGAGTAGACCACCCCTCATTCCTTCTAATTCGGGCTGAAAAGTCAGTTTTGTATGTTGGTGGCAGATGCCCTAGGCGAGAGCCAGGTTTTCTGATTAGGGGGGTAAAGTTAAAGGCCGGAAGAAAAGGCAGAAAATTATCAAACGGGGAAAAATTTGTCAGCGAAGAGACGAGGATTGGGGAAATCGAGGAGATTAAAAGAAAGAAGAGTGATGATATTGTGACATTGGAGGTGATGGCGTTGGTGGCGACGGCTGTGGCGGTGACGGCATGAGCAGACCTTTGCGGATTGCTTGTCGTCATGCGGTTGACTGCATAAGCTCTAGGCCATCAACTCCAAGGCCAAATGAGGCCGCTCTCATTCTGTGCCTGACCGATCTCATGAAATGTTGGCCTAAATCCTAAAATGCGCTTTCAAATGGGAAGGAGTACTTAGGTAGTTTTGTAACATTTATCTTTATTTATCTTTATTTATCTTTATTTATCTTATTTTAGTTTTTGTAACATTTATCTTCACGAGGCATACTCCCATGATATTTCGAAATTGCCAGGAATGCACCTCTTTTTGACCTCCCACAGAAGGCGCACTCGGCCAAAAATGGCTACTTAAGTAGCATGCATATTTCGCACTTATTTTCGATGGTCTAATTAAGTCAAATATATTTTGTAGAAAACTCGTTTGATAGAGAACCACGCTTTTTTCACATTTTATGTCCGAAGTAAGGATATATTTAGGTTTTGAAGATGTTTCCCAGTTCCGAATAATTTTGGGTCTGATCGGCCATTGCATTAGCGTTTAGCGATTTCAGTCTACAAAGTGCATGCTTTCCGCGTAAGGAAAATTATATATTCCTCAACGTCTTTTAAAACAATGCCATGTGGTGTTCATAAAATTTTGCAGAGGATGCGAACTACGTTGTAAATTTTTTGAGGAGCATTGGCAAACGGATGGGTAAGATGCTGTACGAATGGACATTGCATGGTTTTAAACAATCTCATAATTAGAAACTTTTGTAAAACCTAAATATGCCTTTTCTTCGGACATAAAACATGAAGAAGGCGTGGTTCTCTACCAAAAGAGCGAAAGAAAGCGTTCTTTTGTACATGTTTTTTATTTAAAAAAATATTTGAATTTATAAGACCATCAAGAATCAACATTGAAAAAGCATGCTACTTAAGCAGTAATTAATTATCGAGTGCGCTTTTTGTAGGGGGTTGAAAAGAGGTAAATTCAAAAGCTGACATCTTGGCGAGTTCGAAATGTTATGGGACTATGCCCAGCAAATATTATTATTACAACCCTACCTAAGTAACCCTTCCAACCGAAAGTGCATTTTAGAATTTAGGCCAACATTTCATGAGATCGGTCACGCACTGTATAATCGAGATAGATTAGCGGAGACCACTATAATGAGATTCCATTCCCTCTTTCTGCCATCAGTTTTCGTCGTCGTCCCATCTCTTTACTCAAGCAACATGACTAAATTTCTAAATAAACAGGGAAGGTTTTCCTTCACTGACTACGGATATGCCTCAAGTGACAGCCTGAAACAGCCATCCGGTCAACACAAGAACCTGTTATCTGATTCAGAAAGTTGCTGAGTAGATCCATGTTTTCGAAGAACTGTCGTCATGACTGCGCAGTTACATAACGTGCTAGTTTCTGGACAAAATTCGCAAAGTGTGGTGAGGATCAGTCTCGTCCGCGCAACGGTCCGCAAAGTTTTCCCTATGGAGGGTTTTTGGGAGTTTGTCCTAGGGCCGGCTTGTCTGCAGTCTAGGACTGATTAACTGTTGACCACAGCAAGTACAATGTCTAGACAGAATTGTCTTTCACGTACAAGACGATTTTCGCGACGTTGATGAGTATGAATTGGCACGTGAAACATTAGTACAGTTGTGTATCTATGGCTTTTTATTTCAGGGTTTTGCGCGGTCACCAATTTGTAAAATTCAATGATCAAAAATGGAAATATGGATCAGTCCTGCAATAATGCAAGCATACGCCGAGTGACCGATCTCATAAAATGTTGGCCTAAATGCTTAAATGCGTTTCCAACTAGGGAGAATTACTTAGGTGGGGTTTTAATATTGATTATCTTGCGACATGATCCAATAATATTTCGGACTCGGCAGGATGTCGACTTCTGAATGCACTTCTTTTTAATTTCCTTTAGAAGCCACACTCAGTAAAAAAAATGACTACTTAAGCAGCATGCATTTTTCACAATGGTTTTTGATAGTCTTATATATTCAAATATACTTCATGAAAACCATGAACAAAATATGTTTTCTTTCACTCGTTTGATAAAGAAATACGCGGTCATCATATTTTATACTCGAAGAATGAATATTATTAGCTTTTAAAAAGTTTTCTTATTCCTGAATAATTTAGAGTCAGATTAGCTGTTGCATTAGCGTTTGTCGATTTAAGTCTGGAAGGTGTATGCGTTCTGCGTAAGGAAAATCATGTATTCTTCTACGCCTTTACAACGATGCCATATTGAGTCCATAAAATTTTACAATGGATGCGGACTATGTTGTATAATTTATGAGGAGCAGTGATAAACGGACATGTACGATGTTGTATGAATAAGCATTGCATGGTCTTAAAAATTCTTATAATTAGAAACTTTTTTAAAACCTAATTATACTCCTCCTTCGAGTATAAAATATAAAGATGACGTCATTCAATATCAAACAAGTGAAAAAGAGCATATTTTGTTCATTTTTTATAAAATATATTTGGGTTTATAAGATCAGAGAAAATCAATGCGAAAAATACATGCTACTTAAGCAGTCATTTTTTACCAGATATGGCTTCAACAAGAGGTTAAAAAGTGGTGTATTCAAAAGCCGACTTCCTTCCTAGTCCGAAATATTATACGGTTATACCGTAAGGAAGTCATTATTAGAATGCCACCTAAGTAATCCTTTCTAATCGGATAGGCATTTCAGAATTTCGGCCAACGTTTATGAGACTGATCACTCATTGTAGGGTATGGCCTATTACTATGTCTTAAACTTATCTATAACCCCCCTGAAAGATAGGGCAAGGCCGCTTGTTATACAGAGGGGGGCATGTTTCCGTGTCCGAAAGGCTAAATCCCTGAAACCAAGCAGTCGAATTCATGAGCCTTAACCATAACAGTCGGCTTATTTCTTGCATGGAGTATGTTTCAACAGTATGAATTGAAATGTTCTTCTCTTAGCAAGGCGCTGTCATTTCTAAAGTTCGGATTGGATTTGTCCGAAATATTTTGTGTGCGTTTACTCCGTTCTTGCTAGACGACGAATGAAATGCTTCAATCCACATGAAGATCAGTCAGTAAATTGTCAACTTGTATATAAAGTCTGTGAACGATCCCATGAAGTTTTGACCGAAATTCCGAAATGCGTTTTCGACTAGAAAAGATTGCTTGATTGGGTGTTGTAATCGTGATTATCATGTGCCATTACCCCGTAATATTTTAGACATTCCAGAATGTTGACTTTTGAATGCCATCCTTTTTGGCCACCTGTTAGAACCGCGTTCTGTAAAAAAGGCTATCTATGCAATGTTTACTTACTTTATATTTATAGATGTGATTTGCTACCAGATGGTTAAAAGGAAACACATTTTTATGTGCACTGTCTAAAAAATGTTTTTTTGATTCAAAGGGACGTCGAAAATTGACAGGAAAAATTCATGCTACTTAGGTAGTCAGTTGGTGGCGAATGCGGTTTTTTTCAGGTGGTTTAAAAGAAGTGCATTCAAAAGCCAGCAGCCTGCCGCGTTTGAAATATTAGGGGATTAAGTATCAAGATAGTCAGTTTAATAGCCCCACTTAAGTGCTCCTTAATAATCTAAAACGCACTTAGAAATTTCGATTAACATTTCATGGGGTCGTTCCCTGACTGCAGTCACAGATTTCGGTTTACCAGACGTTGATTGTTAAAAACAAGGCCGAATTATTCGGGCAGTTACAAGCAGCCGGTATGGGGAGAGGGCGTATAGAAAGCAAACTCTCCTGTTTCCCTATCAAACATCAGTGCTCAACACTGCTCAAACGGTGAGTGGACTTTTTGACTAAAGCAGGTATAGTTAAGGCCCCATTGTAAACACTCAGCCTTAGTGTTTTCCTGTAAGCTGCCATTAGACAGGCAAGACTTTGAAAGTCCGGGGTTAGGGATTAAATGACATAATCAGCTCCCGGTTATCAAGGGGACTTGAAGGTTGTTCAGACTGAACAGTCGTTTACGTACCGTTTTGCCCAACTGTCAGTCCCTCGACGTTCTCAGTTAACAAGGTGCACTTGAATACTCACTGTAATTTACTAGCCGCCAAATTCATGGGATCTTTAGTTATAGAGTGCGTTAGGACTATTGACATGTTGAGCGATAGTCTCGTCACTATTTGAGAACGAATTCCTCGAAATGCAGGTTGCCACTCCTCCACACACGCCAGGAAATGATGTCCAAAGATGACCATCTGAGCTCTCAATGAGAATACCTTTTTTATAGGAACTAAGCGTAGGCATCGCTCATCATCTGGCGGCTACCATGCGTAGCAGAATCATGAAAATGAACGATCGGCTGGATACAGGTGAACAGTCGGGCGTAGTCTATCAAATCCCGTGCCAAAACTGTCCTTGCAACTACACAGGCCAGACAGGATGACGTCTTAGTTCAGGAATACATGAGCACAAACGGGTCGTTCGAAGAGGCGACCCATTATCTCAAGTCGCCACTCACACGCTGGAGGAAGGCCATGAGTTCGACTTCGCCAGCACGCGGATATTGGCGCGAGCCGGCAACAAGACGGGGCGATAACTGTTGGAGTCGTGAGTTTCGGACACCAACTCTATCAATAGACACATTAATTTGCCTGCGTGCTATCACGTGCTCCGCCCACGCAGCCAGGTGGCGCAGCTCACACCGTCGCGAAGTACAAACGGCGTCACCACGCCGAGGGACCATCGTGGACCAGGCGGCACAAACCAGACCTATCCACGAACGTAGTCCCCCCCCCCTGTATGGAACAACGATTAAATGTTCACACGTTGCTGCACTCTAACAGTCTCTGATGATAAACTCCACTTCGAGTTCGAGAGCTAAGGCCAATAAATCTACCGTCCCAGTGCTCGTGCCTTCGTCTTCTTCTAAATATTAACCGGAAATCTTTGCCAGCATAATGAGCTGCGCTGCAGATGCGCTAAATCAAATCGGGGTCGGGTTGGCTCACTGTGAGTGTTCAAATGGCTGCGCGGAATCTGCACCAGTTCACAACTAATGTCGCACATGCTGGTCAAATCGCGTCAAGCATTGTGCTTACTCTCATCACCGGCCAACTGACAGGCTTGGACAGTCGGCCGGTGCGCAGGAGAGGGAAGGGGGAGTGTGACTGACACCGGGGTACCCATCCTTACGGCATATCAGCGCAGTCCTCACAACAGGCCAAGGGAAATACTTAGAAGGCTGTCAAGTGACCGGATGGTCAGGTCCTTCTCAAGACTGGAAGTCGACCTACAATGACCTCTCCTCACCGTGACCTACATGGCCCTGCCACGCAGGTGAGGTCCCATTGGATCTTACCGCTGCCCCGCACATGTGGCGGGGACCAGGCCATGTGTGGCACGCGTAGATGCGTTGCGTCTGCACCAAATTCCGGCCATTTTTGACATTGTCTCATCATCGGAACAAGGTGGCGGAAGGAGGAGAGAGTTCGGTGGATGCTCTGCAAGTCTTCCTTACTATAAGTGGGTTAACGTGTAAGTCGCTGGGGCATGCGATGGACATCGTCACTTGCCACGCTCGGACTCTCGGGTCAACCATGTTTGCCTACTGAATTCGATGCCGACACCCTCATTAGAGAGTAAAAAAGCAGACAGTGGTACGCACAACGTCTGTTCCACACTTCCGCACCACCTCAAGCATGTTTAAATGGTGAGTAGAGGTGCAGTGGCTTGCCTGGAAAAATTTCCTCCTAGACAACTACTTGACCTCGTAGCCTGTACGTCCTCGTCCGCCTCCCCTCCCCCCCCGCCCCGCAAAAACTCCTATTTCAGTGCGTGACCGATCTGATGAAATGTTAACCGAAATCCTGAAATGTGTTTTCGATTAAATAGGATTACTTAGGTGGGGTTGTTATAGTAATTAGCATGCAGCATAATCCTATAGCATTTCGGACTGGTCGGGATTTCGGCTTTTGAATGCACTTCTTTTTGACCTCCTACACATACCGTACTCGGTAAAAATGACTATTTAAGTAGCATGCATTTTTCAATGATCTTTGATGGTCCTATAATTTCAAATATATTTCGTAGAAAACATACATAAAATATGCATCCTTTTGCTCCTTTGGTAGAAAATCGCATTGTCTTCACGTTTTATACCCCAATGAAAGTTGCCTTTCGGCTTTAAAAAGTTTCTTATTATGAGATTTTTATGAGTGCGCGATGCCCATGCATACGGGACCGCACATGTCCGTTTACCAATGCTCCTCATGAAATGTATAACACAGTCCGGATTCATTGCGAAATTTTATGAAATCTATCTTGTATCTTCTTAAAAGCATACAGGAATTTATAATTTTCTTTACGCAGAAAGCATGCACCTTGTAGACTGAAATCACTAAACGCTAATGCAACGGCTGATCAGGCTCAAAATCATTCGGGAATTGGGAAGCTTTTTGAAAACCTAAGTATGCATTTTTGGGTATAAAATGCGAAGACAATGTGATTTTCTACCGAACGAGTAAAAGGATGCATATTTTATGCAGGTTCTCCATAAAATATACTTGAATTTATAAGACCATCGGAAATCAGTTGGAAAATACATGCTACTTACGCAGTCATTTTTTACCTAATGCGAGTTCAGCAGGAGATAAGAAAGAACTGCATTCACAAGCCGACATACCGGCGAGTCCCAAATGCCTAAGTCCCACCTAAGTAATCCTTCCTAATCGAAAACGCATTCCAGAATTTTGGTCAACATTTCATGAGATCGGTCACGCACTGTACTACCGGTCCCGTGTTACAGGCGGCTAGGCTTTGTTTACTGCAGATGGGGCTACATAACAACCTCTGACCCTCACTTCGAATTACGGAACGAGTGAGTCCCGTAAGAACGATCAGTGAGCGTCCCCTGCCAGTGCCTTGTTTTCCTACGTGTCGGCACAGTTGTGATTTTGACCATTTTCGTCATTTTTGCGCCCTCTGCTGCTCCCATTTTTTCCCAGCTTTTGTCGGGCTGATTGTGGTGATAACAGGGTGGCCAAGATAGTCAAACTGGCTCCACGGTCGGAGCTGCCCGCGGAAGAGTCGGGCGACGGGCCATTAGCGGGCGAGTGCATGTCTGACAACGGGGTCGCATGCGATAATGCTGTTGTGCGTCCCCTACGTCGACTTGGGTTGCCAAATCGATGCTACGGCGCGGATTTTACGATTAGGAGATAAGGGATGGTCCGGCTTCGACGTCACACCAGTTGGGCAAATTATGTCGATGCCGAGAGAGGGAGATGCTGGGAGGTGGGAGGAGGGGGAGGGGGAGGGGAGAGACTTGCTTCAATCGTTTACGTTTAAAAGTAACTTGCCTTTTCAGTGTAGCCCGGGATGTTTTATGCCTCGTTGATGGTTTATTATGTAGGTGAGTGCAGAAATCTGGTATTGCCCTCCATATAAACCCAGTAATTTAGATGCAGGAGTGCGCGCGATTACCCCTCCCGCTTTCGGGACGGACTGCGTGTCGTGGTAGTTTACGCTCCGGTTTCTCCGACGAGGGGTCACGCAGGCCCGATTAGACCACGGTACGCGTCAGCCGCGTATACAATGAAAAAGGCCACAAATTGTGAGTTCTAAGTGGTAGTGTGGCGAGGTAGCAGACGAATTCACCTTTGATAATCTCATCCCGTTTTCTTTTACCGTACTGCTTGTTTTAACGTGACGGACAAAACACTGCTGAACAAGATCCGCTTCGCTCGCGTGCTCCGTTTTCGTGCTCTGCTGCCAGGTCGTTTTATGTTTTGAATATCAATTTTATTCATCAACCGGTTTTAATTACTGCTCTTAACATTTAGGGCTCGTGAGATATCATCCGCTGGTTTGTGAGGACATTATTATTTAAGTCAGTAGCACGCCTAGGCGCAGACTCGAGCCGCGTCAGTCACTTGAGCCCAATGCACGCGTCAGGTGGCCAAGCGGCTCAGTCAATGGAGGGGTGCGTAGCAGAGGAAGAAGGGTCATGTCGGCTCTGGGACTGTCCCTAGGGTACTTCAATGAATTCCCTTACTGTAGATCTGACACCCTTTTAAGATACTGCGATGTCCTACAAGTCGTGGCTTGAAAGCCTATCAACTAATTAGATACCTTGTTCTACCTCTCTCTCCCTCTCTCTGTCTCCCTCTCTCTCTTTCTCTCTCTATCTCTCTCGAGAGAGAGGGCTACAGTAATTCCTTCTTAGTGTGGCCTCTATGAAACTCCCACTCGGTTGGAATCCGAACCGCGTTTTGTCGTTTTTATGAAATTCTTGTCCATCGTCAGTGGACCAGACATGTGCTGCCGCGTAGACGGGCTGCCTAACCTTGTCAATCACTGCGCCCCCCGATCCCGCTTCCGTTCTTTATGACTGCG
>CACRXP010001039.1:105552-116788 GCA_902702965.1 Spirometra erinaceieuropaei | reverse complement strand
ATCCCCTGATCCCCCCCCCCACTGTTTCTCATCTGCCATGATAGATGGTGTTCTGTCATACTCCTCACACCCAGAGTGTCCTTGAAAGAAGTCTCCACTCCCCGCCCCCCCACGCCACCATCTAGGTCCCTGACATGGCAGTGGTTTTTGCAGGTGTGCCTAGTTGACGTCAGAAGCACTTTGGAAGTACGGGCTGAAGAGTAGGGATCCGTCCCTGAGCAGGCCATGTATTACTTTCTTGTGGCATAATTAGAAGCGTAGCAATTTAAAGCATTTTTCGTCTGATTCGCCACGTGTTCTCTACCTGGGAAGACAAATTTAAAGACTCGTCCTGTGAGTTTGCTTAAGGTCGTTTTAGAGCTGGGAAATACCCCGAATTCATGCTTAGGTTGCAATAGTCTGTATTTAACACACCATGAGCATTTGTTTTAAAGAACTCATATTGACCCAACTGTGAAAAACTCGGCGCCTCGGTGGGATTCGAACCCACGTAGTAAGGGGAAGGCTTTAGTACAGCCAACGATCTAACCACTTGAATTATGAGGCCCCGCCGGACGAAGCGAGTTTAATCATGTTTGGGTCCAGTTACCCGTCTAATCTACTGCAACCTATGGAATCCATCAAATCTGACACGGTAAGTTGATTGCCTGATTTGAAGTATCAGATTTGGTGGATTCCAGACGTTGCAGTAAGTTGGGCGGGTTACTTGACCAAATGTGATCAAACACGCGTCGTTCAGCGGGGTCTTGTAGCTCAATGGGTTAGAGCGTTGACTGTTTTAAAGCCTTCCCTTTACTGCGTGGGTTCGAATCCCACCGAGGTGCCAAGTTTTTCACAATTGGGTCCATATGAATTATTCAAAATCTGCCAAAACACTTATGAATTTTAAAGAACTCTCTTGACTCAAGACAACATGGAATACGGCCATGTTTTCCTGCAAACGCTAAACGGGGTGGACAGAATGTTGTTTCTCCATGCTTTCAAAAGTGGTTATTTGTTGAAAGTATAGATCACCTGTTTCGCCCGCTTTCTCTGCTCATAAGTGTCTATCCGCTCTTCAGCCATCGTCTTTCTTCCATTTCTCACGTATGCTTTTGCCTCCGACACGAAACTTACGACATCGGTTGCGACGATTGAAGGGGCCTGTTAGTAAGGCGCAGAAATTCGATTCAATCGGTACGACCACTATGTGTGCGCAAATGTCCTAGCTAAGTGCTAGTAACTGAAGCGGAACACCAGCCCTTTGCTCCCTCGAGACCAAAAGTAGTGTTTATTTTTCACACAAAGTTGCCTTATCCCACCCCCCGTACAAATACGAACTAAATTTTGGAGGCATGGTAAAACAGTCATTTGCAACCAACCTACTGGCCGTGGTTTGGCAGATGTGAAAAGGCGGTGGCATACTTGCATAGAGATTTCAATCCAGTCGGACAAGTCCGGGCTATATAATTAGACTTTGACATCATATAATCAATTCATCATATAAACAAGGGGGCGACCTTGGGAACCGTAAGTTCATTGGCCCGGCGCCTCGAAAGGAAGCCTCCACTCAGTCACAGAAGCGTGCCCAGTTATCAGCAGCTCGCGTCCGAATTCTCAACCATCGAACCCCTGGCGGGGATGTTCAGTAATCACGCTCGAAAGTGGTCTGGCCGGACACGGTGGCAACAGATTTTTCATCGGCGTGATGGCAACACTACAAACTTGATTGTATGAGCAGATATCCTGCTCACTCGTTGTGGTTGTCACCTGGAAATACAGCGCGTGGGTTAACTCATGAAATGTCAGCCGAAATTTCGACATGTGTTCTCGTTTCGAAAAAACTAATTAAGTACGGTTGGAAAACCAATAATCACACAGTACAACCCTATAATTAGCCGGTTACCTCAGAGGGCCGGCTTTCGAAAGAACTTCTTTCCGACTGCATGCAAGAGCTATACTTTGCAAAAAAATGACTACTTAAGTAGCATGCAATTTTCTCCTTGATTTTCGATGCCCTTAAAGATTCAATTATATTTCGTAGGAAACGTAAATAAAAATATTGATTTTTTACTCAGTCGGCGGGAATTCATGCCTCCTTCCAATTTTATACTGTTAGAAGGGATATAATTCGGTTTTTAAAAATTTTATAACTGTGAGATTTTTAATACCGTGAAAGGCCCGTTCATAAAACTCATGTCTCTGCATTTACCAATGTGGCTTGTAAAGTTAACAATATGGCTCAACTCCACTGCTAAATTTTAAGAGCCACTTTTGGTCTCCTCTTAATACCGTAGAGAAATGTATGCTTTTCCATACGCAGATAATGCACGACTTGTAGTTTGGAAACCCTGAATGCACACAAACAGCAGGTTGGGTTCAAAATTATTCGAGAATGGGAAACATTTTTAAAAACAAACTTATAATTCTTCTTGAAGTATAAAATTGGAAACGGACTTGATTTTTACCATTGAGTATAAGACTGAATATTTGCATATACTTTTCCTATGAAATATAATCGAATTTTTAAAGGCGTCGAAAATCAATAAGAAAATTGCATACTACGTATGCAATCACTTTTTACAGATCATAGTTTCTGCATGCAGCCGGAAAGAATTTCGCTCGAAAGTTGGCAGACTGATGTAACTGGATTATTGTAGAATTATGCTGCATGATGATTGGTTTCACAACCCTACTAAATTAATCTTTTCGAAACGAGAACGTATTCCGAAATTTCGGTTGATATTTCATGAGTTAGCCCACCTGTCACGGAATTGCTGATGATGTCATGTGATGTTATGCGCTCTTCAGATCCCTTCATACTGTCGGTTTAGGCACAATCTTTGCAGCTTCGGCGAAACGGGACGATATATTTAGAGACGACTGGCTTTTTTCATAATCCTCCTGTAGCTTCAGACAGCGGATTTTCACTATGTATTCGAGCAGCCATCTGACGCCTCAGGTAAATAAAAGGGCATGCACTAGTACGGGAAGCAACGAAGTGATTGAAGCATGGGAGTTCGGCTGTCGTTACCGTGTGCTCATCAGCAGGGTGAGAGTAGGCACGACAGCCGGTACGGGACTTGCGAAGCATCTGCCGCACCCTATCCTCCTGCCTCACCTAAGCCCGATGTCCAGATTCAATCAAAAAAACAGGAGGTGAGGGGGGACGCAGGTGACTGGCCCGGCGCAGACCCGCACCTAGGCGTACCACAGCAGCACAGACTGGCCAGACAGCAGACATCATACAGCCCGCTGTCTAACAACCTAAAACAGCTAGAGTTGTCCCCAGGAAGCTTACAGACATGTTTACTATGATAATGATCCGAGGTCGGGATGGGAAGACGGCGATGAGAACTGATTTTGTCGGTATTTCGAACGTCCATCAGCATATTAAGCGCTGCGTGACCATTTCCAGCCCTAAAGCGTTTGTTGATTAAATAAACAATCCCACTATAGCCAGCAAGCTGGGGTTAACAGCTCCAACCTTCCCCGCCAGGGATTACGGTGTGGTTGGTTATCGTTAACAAATAATCCACTCAGCGGCTCACGTCCTCATCAGCAAAGGTTCCCCTTGTTGATCGTTTGTCATCCTGAAAAGGCCGCTGCAGACGGACTAGACCAGTGATGTCACTGGTTCATACTCTCAACATCCTTGCTAACCGAAGACATAGTCTAGTGTCTGGCCGACTTCCTACGTCTTTCTAATGAAACAACCAGAGGTTCGGCCCATTATTGAGTCAAGTAAACCCCTTAGAAAGCCTATGGAATCGCTGCTATCAAGTGGTGGTTTATAATCTCAATTGAGCCTATGGAGTATGGATTAAGGCATTTACGGAGTCCATGTATTCCGAGTGCTCCATGTTTTATTGAAGATTATCTGAAGAGCGAACCAGTTTGCAGTTTCTTCGTTTTGTGTAAAATCGACAGAAACTTGTTGAGATTTTCAACTCAACTATTTTTAGTAAGCCATGGCCGAGGCCGGTAAAGCTGCTCATTTTTCTCGGAATTTTAAACAACGACGCTTTTTCTTTCCCAAAATGATGTAGACTTTGTATTGAAGGCCTATTTTCCAGCACTAGAGCCTAGGCCAGACCATCTGATTTTCGGATCGGAAGGTAATCGAAACAGCCTGAATGTACTAAGAAAATTCATTTTGTGAAAGGTACAGTCGGGGCCCAACCTCGTGAAATGTAAGCGTAAACTCTGGGATCTGTTTCTGAGTAGGAAGGATTACCTAACTTGGGGTTGTTCTACTAATTATCGCACCGACTTTGACTACGCTTCTTTTTGGTTGTCTACAAAAACCACATTTAGTATAAAATGACTATGCATAGCACTAATTTTCTCATTTTTTCTCAATAAATTTTTAAAGTCGAATATATTTTAGAACATTTAGTCAAAATAAACTTTTTTATGCTCATTTAGTAGAGGATCACGTTTTATTTGCAAACTTATCATCCGATGAAAGGATATGAAAATGTCCTTGATTTTTTCCAACTTATAAGATCAATTTTGAGCTCCACCTGCTCTTGCGTTTGTGCTTGGGTCTTATGATTGGCAGGCTGTTTATTTTACCTGTAGGGACAGTCATAAATCCGTCCTCGCCATTTAGAAGATATCATGCATGGTTGACTTAAATTTGCCATGGATTTGTATTCAGCTGAATGCTTCATAAAGTTCATTAATAAACGGACTGGTACGATACTTTATGAATGACATATCGCGGTTTTTAAAAATATCCTAACTAAAAATTTTTAAAACATAAACATGCCATTTCTCAAATGTAAAAGATGGATAAGGCATAATTTAGTACATAATGCATAAGAGATAACATATTTTTGCATATTTGTTTTATAAAATATATGTGAATGTCTAAAAGCCGTAAAAATCAGTGTAAACCTTTCAGCTGCTTAAGCAGTAGTTTTTACGGCGTGTGGTTTAGCAAGTGGCCGCAAAGGGTTTTCATTTAAAAGCCAGTATCCTGGCACGATTAAAATATTATGGATAATGCTGCATGTTAATCAGTATTACGGCCAGGCTTCAGTAATCCTTTCTAACTGAAAATATGCTCCAGAAGTTCGGTTAACAATTAATGAAACTGGTCATTTACCGTAGTTTGAGCAACGCGCGAAATCGTATTTAAGGCAGGACGAACAAAGTAACATTGAACAGTTCAGTGAGCTTGTCTAACGATTCACTAGTAAGGAGTATCGATGTTTTGTAAGGCGAGCGGACAGGTACCAACTAGCAAAGACGGTGAAATGTCCGAAGAATTTCACTGATTGGCTACACTCCGATATGAATTCCTCTATTTTCTGGCTGTGTGAGTTCCGCATCCATATGGGCTACATGCATTGGAAAATGTTGACAACCACCTACAATGTATGTGCTATCTTATGAAATATCAACCGGAATTCTGAAATCCGTTTTCAATTCGAGAAGATTATTTATGCGGGCTTGTAAGATTAGTTGCAGTTTGGCCACTTCAGGAGGTTTATTATCAAAGGAGCTCCTTATCAACCGTCTGTGTACACATCATGTCACAAAAATGACTACTTGGTTGGCATAAATTTTCTTATTGATTTTCGATGCCGGTATGAACTCAAAATTCTTCCAAAGGGATACAACAATATTTCTTTTTTTACTCCTTTGGTAGCAAATTAAGTCCTTTTAAAATTCTATATTTGAGGAAGGAGTACCAGTCGGTTTTAAAAAGTTTATAAGTAGGAGATTTTAGGCCCGTGAAATGTTCAGTGGTACAGCATCGCACTGGCACATTCATTAATACTGTTTTTAAAGTACACATTTTAATACATATCCTTTGTAAAACTTCATGAATCCTATATGCACTTTCTTAGTAGGCTACAGAAATATATGATTTTCACTACAGGGAAACTAGACGGCTTGTAGTTCGGAAGATATAAATGTTAGTGTAACGGCAGATTGAGTTTAAAATTATTCGAGCATCGGAAAAGTTTTGTAAGTCCGAAATGCACTTTTTTACTAAGTATGAACTTTGACGAAAGTGTAGTGTGTTAATAAATGAGTGGAAGAAAGAATCTTTTTTGCATGTTTTCTTTAAAGTGTATTTGAATTTATAGGGGTATCAAAAATTAATGGTGAAAATCCATATTAATTAAGTAAGCATTTTCACCGAAGATGGTTTACGGAAGCGCTTGACAAAAGGCTCGTCCCAAATTTGGCATCTTAGCAACATTTCATTAGATAGCATATTTACTGTATATGTTTTGTAACTAGGCATAAAACCTAGCAGTCGTGAACGAAATTATTATTTCCTAATCTGACATCCAATAAATTTTTACGGTACGCGGTTGAAGTAAGCACTAGGCACAAATTGGGTTCACGGGACAGAAACATCAGCGCCCTAATGAACGCGTTCCAGTGTGCCCATCGTTTTCCGCAAATCATCACCCCGGATCTCCCGACTTTGCCAATATGAGAAACAAAATAACTTGCATGTCGGCGGTCTGGTTGTTATTAATACCGGTGGCCGATGGGGATATATTAGAAGGAGAAGTTCAACTGCCTTGCTATATTTCAGAATTCACTATCTATTTCCTTCCCCTTAGCGTGCCCTTTCACTGCTCTTGCAGTCTTCAAGTGAAAATAAAGCTTTAGATTCCTTTCCTCCTCCTATGTCAATTCAAGAAGCTACCTCTCTCTGTTTTTTTAATTTCCCGCCTGCTAGATTGCGTCACACCCTCTACACCCTCTTCTGGTCAATGTTCAGTCAGGTCAGTATCTCCAAGCTGCCAATTCGAAGGCCGGGTGAGTTGCCAGTGATACTTATTTCCCCCAGCCCTCTCTTTGCCCGCATGTTTGCTGACACTTTGCTTGCAGGTGTTGAACTGGGAAACCGCCTCATCCTTGCTTCACGGTCGTCAGCGATGTGTCTTCAGGGGAAGAGTTGTCTCCAAAAAATAGTCTCGAAGGTGTCTGACTAGTAAATACCAACTTCTCTTCTGGTCACAGTTCACTGACTGCGACTCATGTGTGGCGAGCTGCATTGCAAGAAGCCGTTAATATTAGATTTTTGAACAAATCTAGTGCCATTTAACTGGTTCGCTGTTCGTTCTAAAGTTTTCGGTTAAGTTGCAGTCGCAGATTGTTTTATCTTCTATATTCAAATAGTTTGTGTCCTGGTGTGCTATGGTAGCTTAATTTCGTTTTTTCTGTAGAGATGGAAGCCCCAACGAAGTAAAAAGAGAACGGAATGGCCATTTCTGACCTATTAGTTGCCTAGTCCCAAGGGCAACGGAAGAGTAAAGGACCACATTTAAATGTGGGTGAACTGTGGATCACGTCATATGGGGTTTTACCTTGATGTCCAATTGCAAGCCATTGGAGACATTACGCTGTCAGCAACAGTTACCTCCCATGACCCTTAACCATTATCCAAACTCTGTTACTTTTTGCAGTTTGCATTTCATTTATTTTTAAACTGACGTGCTCACTTCCGTTGCCATACGAAGGCGAAGAATACGACTTTCGGCAGAAAACCAGGCAATTTCTGTGTTTACTTGCGTTTCGTCAACTTGATGTCTGGCGTACTACATCCCCCGTTAACCCCCATTACCATCATCCCTATATTACACGATCCATAGTTTTTCCACATTTAAATGGGGTCCCTAACAGTACCATTGCCGTCCCAGGTTTTCGGAACTTGAAGTTCATATTTTAACACTTGTGCTCGACTTTAGTGTCGATGAAACCGTTTTCAACCGCAACGTCACTTCAGACGTAGGCAATATTCCGAGTCTTACCTTTTATGTCTGTCTTTAATACACGTGACTGAACAGGGAATTATGGTTCAACCTGCCTGATTTTTACTTTTGCTGACTTCCGATGGCTAGAATTCTTGCAAACCAAGGCTTTCTGGGGCACTTTGATACTTGTTTGAAGTCTTTTGTACGCAAAATAAGTTCGTTGTATCACTGAACAGGTTGAGACCCGCCAGACATTGAGGCGTTGGCGTAATCGTCACATAGACCCCCTCCCTGCATATCAACCTCTGGATAATTATTTTCAGCGAATATAGGTCTAGGATTGATACCTCGAGTCAAATAAACAGCTAATGTTGCAATTATTTCGTCCACTACTTAAGAGTTCAAACAGAAGTTTAAAAGTTTGAGCATATGGGATATTTGTTTTCATAAGGTAGGATTGATTAAAGTTTCTAGGCTATTTCATTTTAGTTTGGGTATGATACGTTGGATCCACAGTAAACTTATAGTCAAACTATGTCTTATTTGGTGCAAGTTAACTATTATTAGAAAGTGATTGAGTAAAACGTACAATCCTGGTAATCTTTTAATCATGTATTTTAAATGGTTAGTTTTCGAATATGAACTCACTCTTGAAGGAATTAAGGGGGGCGTTTCTAAGCCAAATTTCAAAACGCTCCTCTTCATAACATACGCCGTCATTTCACTGCGGTACGCCGGGCTGTTTATGCGACTCCAGAATTTAACAGAACGTGAACCCAGCAACCGCGTCCCTCTTTTTTAGATAGCACGTTTTTTCCATAGTAGTAGTGTATCTAGGCTTCATTTTTGACTTTCAATTTTACAATCTATAGTTTCTTAATTAGGTGTATGTTTATGTTATCCACCAACTTCCTGAACTGTGGAGAAGCGGGTAATCCCCTGTGTTCTTGCTAACCAAAAGCCTTCACGATTCAAGGAATTCGAGATACGTCACTTAGAGGTGGGGCCTTTGCTATTGGGCTGTGTTTAACAGCCTTGGCGCCTTGGAATTTTATTCATCTTGTGTGAAATAGAATTAACGAATTAATGTAATGTACATTGCATTGCACTTAAATGAAAAACAGCCAGGCAAAGTGTCTAAATGGTGTCCACAGGTTAACGGACTTAAAGATGCATTTTTTACGCAGTACGGACTTTGATCTGGTAATAGGTCGACCTATCAAAAGGCCGGATTTGGTTTTCAGTTGTGCCGCTGATGACTTGCGTTCTAAGATGCAGTAAGTTAGAAGAGGGCTGTTTAAGCGCTGTAATGATGATAATCGATTAATTAGCGCCTGTGTACAGCGCTAATTCCAATGACGCAGACCAAATTGACCAATAACCACACAGCGGAGCGAACCCTAATTTTGTAGCATGCTTCGAAAGGTGTAATGGGAATGACTGCCAGAATTTGTGATTTCCTTGGCATTAAGCTGTGCTCAGTGTGTACTTATTAATTTCCTGTTAGTTTCTTCCCCTGATACAGCTCATTTCGGTTTCCGTATGGCTCTAACGCTGGTTTTAAGGATGTAGCCGAGAATTCGGCTGTCCCAGGGATTAAACACCAAGATTAATTTGAAGTCGTTAAAGGTTCGAGTTGCAGGAATCTCCCGAGCCGAAGAAAACGGCACGTTGTATCGCCTGAGTTATGTGGGCCAGGATCGATCCGGTCCTCGGGGGGGGGGGTGGATGTAACAAAGGACGAAGTCCACAACCACCGTTTAAAGCCTAGAAATGACAAAAAGACATCGGATGCTGCGGACGGAACGCGTGTCCTGTTTTCGCAGGAACATGTGTTCTCCAGATGTTGGGCCAAAAAGGGAGCATAAAATGCCCCGATGCAATCCGGTGCACTGACAGTGGCCCGGTGTTTTGTTTTAGCAAACAATCGCGCTCGCCGCGGGACTGAAAATGGCGATGGGATGAAGAATGTACTAGCGAGGGGACTGGGTCAATTTATCTCGGAGAATTTTCTATAAAGTACATGATTCTTAACTCAAAACCAGATGTAAGCATTTCGTGTTTTCTTCATCTCTGGACTTACAGTAGGCTACGCGGACGTACTCACTCTACGTACTCCGAATTTTTAATATTTTTAAGCCCACACACCAACCGTGACTGTGAATCAGACCTATCCTGCTGCGACTTGAGGTATTCTGTCAGATCTATATCTTGTCGAAAATTTCCTGACCGAACGTTTTGCCTTTCTATGCAACTTATACTTCAAAACATTCGATTAAAATGGAGGCGTTTCGTTGGGACGGTCGCGGATTTTTGTACCATGTTGTACCTCCTACCGAGTCTTTTTGGATATCATGAGAACCTAACTCTAACAACGTTTGACCATTTTTGACTGATAATAATGACCTTCGAGGAGGAAAATGCGACCGCTGAAAGCAAAAGTTTATTGGCCCGATATTTTGAATTCTTAATGGAACACGTCATCGGAGACAGTTGCGAATGAAAACCAATAAACTTCCTGTGCCAGAAAAAGTCACTTTTTAACACTTGAAACTGCAAGACTTGCATCAGGGTTCTAAGGATTGGGGTAAATGTCGCGAGAACTTGGTGACTCTGCCTGCCTATCAAACTGCAGGGTCGAATCTTATTTAGTAGCCGTACCTGCAGTAAACAAGCCCCTGCCTAACCCCTAAATCTAATCCGCAACCCTCAACCTTAACGTCTAGCTCCAAGCCCTAATCCCTAATCCTAACCCCTAACAGGTACGGCTGCGACATAGGATCTTTCCAACTGCAGTTCCACCTCTTGTATCTTGAACAGTCAGGTCTGAGAATTGGACGGACACTTCAATTGATAAAGTCAATTTTATCGAATGTGCGTTTTCGACTGTTGATCCTGAGGCCTGTATATATAAGTTTGGGTAAAGTAGCGAAAGTTAAAACCTCCAATGAACAGTATTTATGGAGGAGGGGGTTAAGAGCGTTCCGACATGTCGGTTCTGTCAGGGGCTTGGGGAAAGGCGGGAGGAATGTGAAAGCAAACTATGCTTAGGATTCGTCGATGTAGCCGACGTGGCAGGATGCGGAAACGAACATGCTGGGCTCAGCTTGGCCCAGGTTAGTTTGGGTGCTCGTGTGAATGACATCTGTGAGCAGAAGGTTGTCTTGGCTAACCGTACGGCCAGTGTATCTGCCGTCGCAAGTATCCGCTGATTCAGGAAGCTGGAAGGCCTCATCGGCACTTTATAGATGCCTCGGTAAGCTTGGTTGATGTCTACCCGATGTCCGCTGTCAACCACTGGAGCCAAGGCTGAATGATGCCCTCGCATCCACTTGGAGAGACGCCTAGTCGTTCTATTATGTGCAATCATGAAACACCGATCGAGACCCAACGTGGCCTCCATGAGAATAAGCAAAATGAGATGACAAGAATGGGGAGGGGATAGAGAAGAAGAAGAAGAAGGAATAACAGGGGTCAGTGGAATTACTGGTAGCCGTTAAACCATTGGTCGTGGTGGTGGTGGTGGT
>CACRXP010001039.1:74106-105439 GCA_902702965.1 Spirometra erinaceieuropaei | reverse complement strand
GGTGGTGGTGGCGAGTTCAACGTAGAGAGTGCGATGCTCCGTTTTGACGTGAGCATTGGTTTATGACCTGGAGAGGATGGGGGTCGCTTACCTCGAGTTCTGTCGGCTTTGGGAATATCCAGTGTAGGACCCTTAGAAAACGTCCAAGAAATGGCAGGCTTATGGAGTAATTTATTCAAAAATGCACAAAATAAAGAACATCAAAATCAAAGTTATAGTTTTTAGAGAGTATGACTTTTGCAGGCTGCCAGAAAGAAGTGCATTAGAAAGCCTGCGTGCTCCTGTGACTGAAATATCTTGAAAGTGTGTCGCGCAATACTCCTTTCCAATCGAAAGTACAGTCCGGAATTTCGATTAGCCTTTCATGAGGTCTGCCACCTATGGAATATCCCCTTTTTCAACACCGCAATTAGGTCTTCGACTGCGCCGGTCTAAAGAGACTCCACAACAGAGGGATTTGTGGGTTTCGCTTGTTAATTATCTATTCGTGTCAACATGCCTGCTCAAAGGATCAGTATTTAGAGCGCCGGGTGTCAAGTCGCCTTAAAGTAATGACACTCGTCCCAAAAATCGTACCTCCTCAACAAGCTGATGATGGTCATCGGGGCTGAAGGGACATTCCTCGTCTGCTTCCGTCCGTCTTTTCAGACGCGGCGTGGGTAAAAGCTTTCCCGCAACTCA
The DNA here is from genome assembly GCA_902702965.1 of Spirometra erinaceieuropaei. Lineage (NCBI taxonomy): Eukaryota > Metazoa > Platyhelminthes > Cestoda > Diphyllobothriidea > Diphyllobothriidae > Spirometra > Spirometra erinaceieuropaei. The sequence goes on along the minus strand of CACRXP010001039.1, from coordinate 104,758 downwards.
ACCATATTTTTATGTATGGCTGATTGAAGCGAAAATGCACGTTAGAAAGGATTGTCGTGCGACACAATTCCAAGAAATGTTAGTCTCATCAGGAAACTGGTTGTTGAATGCGCTTCTCTTTGGCAGCTTGTAAAAGTCACGCCCTTTAAAAACGACAAATTAAGTAGCGTGACAACTTTTCATTGGTTCAGGATGTCACTGTTCCTTCGATTGCCTTACCTTCTCATGTATATTATGCGTGTACATATATATATAATGGTACGGGGCGCTCACCGATCGTTCTTACGGAACTCACCCGTTCCGATGTGCCTTACTGGCTCTCTCAAGCCCAACCAACAGCCGCACAGCGGCGCATAGGTATGACTGGCTGACGACGGCTAATAAGTCATAAGTGGCCGTTCCAGTCCCCTTGTCTTTGTCGGTAATAACATACTGCATACATATATGGTAGAGGGACACTCACTGATCGCGTTATATATATATATATATATGCTGGAAAACGGGCATCCCAAGAAATTTAATTGAAAATAAGTAAGATTCTTTGGGAAGGGAATAAACTTTAATGAGTAAATTTTCGAGTCTGGATCCCCAGCTCGTCGTCAGACTTTTGGGCAATGTACAAAAACAGTTAACTATTTAACCGTGTCAAACAAATGATTCTATGGTTGGCCGAAGTCTGCGCCAATGCGCGTCAACGATTTCGTCATCCCTTCGGCATTGGCTGCGCTCGCTTCCATTTGTCCTTGAGAAATTTGTATGTGGCATCTAAATCGATATGCCGATTGATGCATGCCTCATCTGAGTGCATTGCTTCCAGGAATTCGCGGCCTTTCCTTATTGGGCAGGCGCCAACAATGCGGGTGTTCTCCCATGCAAATTTGTGTCCAGTGTCCAGTGTGTGCATAGCCACCTGGGATAAATGATCTCGTCTCCTCACCGCTAACTGATGCTCATGTAAGCGGGTGGAGGCGGATTTCCCAGTTTGGCCACAATACACGGCATCACAACTGGAACATGGTATCTTGTAGACAACACCTTTCCTATCAAGATAGCCAACCCTGTCCTTAGGGTGTACAAGCTGTGTACGCAAGGTGGTTGTAGGTTGGTGTGCTACGTGTATCTGATGCTTTTTCAGTTGTCTTTCGACAAGTTCAGATACATTTTTGATGTATGGGAGGGTCCGCCAGGTGAAAGTTTTTGGTGCTTGGGTGGCCGCTGTCTACAAGATACCATGTTCCAGTTGTGATGCCGTGTATTGTGGCCAAACTGGGAAATCCGCCTCCACCCGCTTACATGAGCATCAGTTAGCGGTGAGGAGACGAGATCATTTATCCCAGGTGGCTATGCACACACTGGACACTGGACACAAATTTGCATGGGAGAACACCCGCATTGTTGGCGCCTGCCCAATAAGGAAAGGCCGCGAATTCCTGGAAGCAATGCACTCAGATGAGGCATGCATCAATCGGCATATCGATTTAGATGCCACATACAAATTTCTCAAGGACAAATGGAAGCGAGCGCAGCCAATGCCGAAGGGATGACGAAATCGTTGACGCGCATTGGCGCAGACTTCGGCCAACCATAGAATCATTTGTTTGACACGGTTAAATAGTTAACTGTTTTTGTACATTGCCCAAAAGTCTGACGACGAGCTGGGGATCCAGACTCGAAAATTTACTCATTAAAGTTTATTCCCTTCCCAAAGAATCTTACTTATTTTCAAATATATATATATATATATATATGCGTTATGACATCGATTACAAAGACAAGGGGGTCTAGATTGACCGTTTCCGGCTTATTAGTCGGCACCAGCCAACGAAACGCGGGTGCAGCCAAGATTCAAACCCGGGACCTTTGGTCACTGAGCATTAGGCAGCTCAATGCCCTTCCACCGAGCCACGGGTCCATTCTCATGTCGGCTTCTGTCAGGCACATTTACCGTCGTGGAAGGGGCACTTATTAAGGATGCATAAAATATTTAACAGCCTTTTCACTACGCCAGTCAGCAAAAGAACTGTGCTGTTGTGTTTCCCAAATCCCGTCACAAAACAAAGCGGAAGAAGGACTTTAAAAGTGCCTGGAAAACGGTAAACAAGAGCATGTCCTTCTGGGCAAAGCTACGAAAACACGTCCGTTTAGAAAGACACTAGAACATTCACATCCTTCAAGAGAGGACTTTAAGTAAACGAAAGAAACCCAACTTGAATGATTTTCTCCAGCCTTTTCAAAACAAAAATCTCCTATTGTTTGCCGAAATCAACGTTTTGAATACTTAGGCTGTCTCTAGGGCAACGGCTGGAGCATAGTGGGAGTTAATTGGAACGAGCAAGCTGATGATTTGTGCAATGTTAGCCGAAATTCCGAGATGTGCATTTGATTTGAAAAGATTGCTTTAGTATGGTTGCAATATGGATTATTGTGCGGCATTATCTTAAGATACTTCAGTTACACGCGGATCCCGGCTTTTAAATGAACTTCTTTTCGTCCGTCATAAAAAATATACTTCACCAAAAACGACTACCTAAGTGGCGCAAATTTTTCCCCTCTGGCTTCGTTTTCCTGATGAAATCAATTATACTTTGTAGAAGACAAGCACAAAAATATTTTCTTGTCCTCAGTTGGTAGTACGTTTCGCCTGAAAATTTTCTGCTCAAAGAAAGGATGTCTTTTTTGCCCCGCCATCCGCTTAACTTGCGTTCAAAGGAAGATCGCTCATTCCTCAACGTTCCTACGAAGATTTCTTATATCACTTAAAGAATTGTGTAATGGATATGGATGAGAGTGTGTACTTTGAAAGTATTATTCATGAGAGTTCTTGTGCGATGATGTGAGAAAAGACGTTTCACAGCCCTTAAATATTGCATAATTAGGAATTATTAAGAACAGAATATTCCTTTTCTTTGGATGGAGGACTAAAAAAGACCCACTTTGCTACCAAATGGGCACATGAAACAATTTTGTGCATGTCTCCTATAAACTATAATTGAATTTATAAGGACCTCTACTGTATGTCCTGTTTGACGGTTTCGTTTTTCTCTAGGCGTGTGTGGATAAAAGTAGCCTCAAGAAGATAGCCAGTTAACGCGAATAAGCTACGACCCGAAAGTACTATATTGTAGGAGATTAGTCAGCTTCTAGGGACAAATGTACATAAGAGAATTCTGGGATAAAACAGTGAGTTAGTTTGAAAAGCCTGTTTTGCCCATCGCCAGGGATTTGGAAGGCTCGAACAGTTAAAAAAGGAAAAAGAGATTGGGGCCGAATCTGGGGACTCCATTTTCACTAGAATGAACCAGATGCGTCTGAACCTATCAGAGCGCACTGAAAGTCATGGATTGGAGGAATGCCAACCGACGGGATCATTGAGTACTTCTGATAACTGAAAGCCAAGCCACAAAGGCTCCCTCTTGGTGCAACCTCCACGACTTTCCCACCAAAATGAGACTCTAGAGCACACTTAATACGAGGTGGACGCCAGGTCGTGCGAGACACGCGTAGAGGTGTTGTTCGGCCTTGTCGGCCACGGCACCAGAGCCCGCATCCAATCGTCTTTACTTTATCATTTCACCCGAGCAGACTGGTCGACTGGGGTCAACGTGCGATAGATGCAGTGCAAGTCTGGGAACAAATTCGAACGCAAATTCTGGCTGCGCGCTTCTCTTGGGGCAGCTGCATATCCCGTGGCTTGTAACGGTCGAACCGCCATCAGAACAATGGGACTTAGGCATTTTAAGAGTTAAGAAAATTCCCACAACAGTATTTAGAAAACGAATTGACGACCATACGCTTATTTTCGAGAAAATATTCTCGGACGAGTACAGTTATATGCGAACGGGGTACAGTCAGACATGTCAGTGATTAGAAAATCGATAAAAATTAGTTTTAAATCCAAGGTGGGACGGGAGTCGAAGGACGCGGGAAGTTGTATATGGCTGGTTAACCTTTGACCAAGGCAAGCGCGAAACCTGAATGTGTTTCTTCTGCGCGCACAGAGTCGGCTTTCGTAACCCGATTGCGACCGCTACCGCTGATGCCAACAGGCGCCGGCCCAATAACTTAGGATAGTTTTAGGGGACTTCATGAATCACACAAACAGCTTCGTCGGGGTCTACTCGTGGTCCTGAATCGACCGTCAATGCAATAGAAACGGAGGCTCACAGCGAACGTATTTTTGATAAAAGGAAAAACATTATCTAGTGTGTTTTTCTCCCAAAATCGTTTTCTCATTGTATTTGCCTAAGAACGTGAAACGCCTCAATGCATTATCCGGCGTATTGATGTGGATGCTTCTCTTACGGCAAATGGGTTACATTGTCTAATCGTCTCAGTTATATTCCTCTGCTTCTACAGTGAGTGACCGATCTTATGAAATGTCGGCTGAACTTCTGAAATGCATTTTCGATTAGAAAGGATTACTTAGGCGCTGTTGTAATACTGATTATCTTGCGGCATGATCCTATAATATTTTGGACTTGGCAAGATGCTGGCCTTTGAATACACAGCTTTTTAATCTCCCGCAGAAACCGAAATTGGTTGAAATGACCAATTAAGTAGCTTGCACATTGCAAACTAATTTTCGATGGTTTTATTAATTAAAATATATTTTATAACAAGCATGTCTTTTTTACTCGTTCGATAGAAAATCACGATAACCTAATATTTTACACTCAAAAATGTGTACAATTAGGTTTTTGAAAGTTTTCTGGTTCCCGAATAATTTGGAGCCTTATCAGTCGTCGCATTAGCGCTTAATGATTTTAGTCTGCAAGGCGCGTACTTTCCGCGTAAGGAAAATCGCATACTCTTCTATGCCTCTAAAAAGATATTATATAAATTCCACAAAATTTCGCGATGAATGCGGACTGTAATGTACGTTTAATGAGGAGCAATAGTAGACGGATAGGTAGGACGCTAATTGAATGGACATTTTACGGTCTTAAAAAATCTCATAATTAAAAACTTTTTAAAACCCAATTATACTCCTTCTTCGAGTATGAAATATAAAGATGACATCCGTCCCTTTCATGCGACTGAAAGAAAGCATATTTTTGTTCATGGTTAATATAAAATATATTTGAATTTACAAGGCCATCAAAAGTCAGTGGGAAAAATGTATGCTATTTCAGTATTCATTTTTTTACCGAGTACCTTTTCTACGTGAGATTGAAAGGCCGTGTATTCAAAAGCCTACATCCTGTTAAGTCCGAAATATTATAAGATTATGTCGCAAAACAATTAGTATTACAATCGCGCCTAAGTAACCCTTCCTAATCGAAAACGCATTTCAGTATTCCAGGCAACATTTCATGAGATCGGTCACCCACTGTAACTGCATTCCATTATTTAACCGCACAGAATTCCGACTCTATGGCCAGTGAAAATGTTTTCCAAATGCGATATTCATTGCGTTTCAAAATGACGTATTAGATAGTAGCGCACCGTACAAAGACTTTCCGCTATGTTTGTACGTGCAGGCAAACTTCGTTCGGTCATTGCTGGGAAACACTTAGAATATCCGTCTAGGAATAAAAATCACCGGCCTGGTCGGACGCAAGACTGCGTGTTTGCGCTGATATTGTATTTAGGCCATAAGATTGCGCAGAATTGCAAACGGAATTTCTCATGAGCGTTATCCATATCTTGCCCCAGGCAATTTAAATTAAATTAAAAATAGATTTTCAGTTTCTCGAAGGCCGTTTTGTCAAATGTGATGGATTTGAATACAGCCTTCCTCCAGAGAACACGGGAAAGACTTACAATAGTTACCAGCAAAGGGGACCGCCTGGATACGAAAGAAAAACCTCCATTTTCCGCAATTAAATAGACTTTCTAAAATAATTTGTGCAAAAAAATGCCTTTTGTGCATTTCATTAGCGCAGCAAACAAAGTGTAGGAAAGGCGAGGTGCCCTTCTAATTATCGAAATTTAGTTCACATATTACGTCACATATTACGTCATTTTCATAGTCTAGGGTATAGATCTTATAGCCAGCTGGGACTGGAAATTTTATATGCACTCCCGAAAGGAAATGTCATTTGCATGACAGTAATCCAAAACGCACTTGCACCTGGTGGCATACTGTTACTGGACACCCCACCAGTCAGTCGGAAACAAATAACTAATTTTGTTGTTTATTTTTAATTTATTCAAAGTTCACTCGCCTCTCTTAAAATTTGTGCGAAAGCTCTATTTTTTATGCCCGAAATCCGTGAACTGACCTCCCATTCCTAGTAGGGGGGGTGGGTTTCATCCTCCTGTGTAGTCCTTTCGGTGGCCTCTATTTTGGGGCTTATAAATGATTCTCACAAAACATGCAATATGATCCACATCAACTGCGTTATTTTAGGAGCACGAGATTGACCCTTTGAACTGGAGAGCCGTATACATTAATTTTTTACAGGAAATAAAAATTACGCAGTTTGTAAAGCCCATGAATGGGCGAGAGCGCGAGTTGTATCCCAAAGCACTCAGGAATAGGTGAATTTTTTGAATTTTTTTGTACTTTCTTAAGGAAAGTACAGATGCTCGCACTAGGCACGTGGGGGTCAGCGACGACCGGGAAGTTGGCGCACTGAGGATACGGGAGGCGACAAACCTTGTAATACTGGAACAGTGGTAATAGGAGTTTTATGGGCGGGGAAGATGAAACTGGAAGATAACTGTTTCCGGGAAGCAAAATAAAAAATTAGCATTTTCGCCGTCAATTTGCTTAAACGCACACAAAAAGCGCAAAAATGCGAGCGCGCAATTTGAAATACCTGAAAAAAAATGAAAACTGAGGCTATATGTTAGGTTGTTCAGGCCAACTGACCCCACCACGTGATGCTCAATCACATTGGGGAAGAAACTGTGAAGAATATATCGTCAAATCCAACGCGCATCATAGCTGCGACTAGATATAAAATTGAATTGGGCACCTTTGATGGCCTAATCCCCAGCACCTAACCCTAACCTCTGGCCCCAACTCCTAGCCTTAATCCCACCCCTAAACCTGGTCCTTTAACCTAAGCCCAAGCCTAATCCTAAGCCGAACGTTTACCTGGTGGTAAAATGTGATGGTGTGATGGGAGTGTGACATAAACCTGCCCAAATGGCATAAGTAGGTGCTGTCTAGAAGTGAAGACTAGGTGGGGCGACATAATCGATCGTCGCCCAAGAGAAATTTTTACAGATTGTGAAACGAATCCAGCATACTACCGTGGTTGAACTGACCTGAATTTCTTTATCACATCGGTCCGCTTTTCACACATACACTCGTAAGATTTTTTACTTGCGAGCGTATTCAAAAATAATGATTTCTGTTCCAAGAGATTGCACGCGTCCAAAAAAACGTCTTTACTCTTCCGCCATCCGCCTGTTAGAGGGAATAATTAATATTGATTGGCTCACCGTACACCCAGCGGGGGTTCGCATCCCTATGTCCTCCAGATGAACTTTGAGTAAATTCTCCGAGACAAATTCTCTAAAGGTGGGTCTGAAAGTCGATATAAAAACTCAACTTGATATTTATGTGGAAATTCCACAAATATTTCCATGTTACACTTGAAACGTCAAGTTGGCAAACACGTGTTTTCGGTAATTCTTCGTCAGGCCGATAGAGTTACATGAAGGAATGAAGATGTACAAAATCAACAAGGTTTATAGGTGTCTCAAGGGCTATTTAGTCATTAAAACTCATCTTCTCCACGCCGCCCGCATGACAAGATCGGCAGGTTTTGGTCCTTAGAGCTAGGGGAGGGGGATAAAAGAGTATTTGAGTGATGTTCTTGGATTGAGTACACGGAGCACCCATCACTGTAATTAGGGATTTGAGACGGTACGTAATCATCACTTGGGGTTGGCGTTGGCCACGGCAGGGAGAGCGCTTGTGTCAGGGTTTTCTTACAGCATAACACCAGATTCGTTAGACGTATAGCCACTACCTCGGCTGCAGCTAGCACCCGTTGTCGTAGGCCTCTGGAGAAGCTTGCTGGTGTCCATTAGACAACCTGAAATGCTTCCTTGGCATCGACTCGGTGATTCGTATCGATTAAATGCGCGAGATTAGAACTCAAAATCGACTGGGTCTCACCTCTGTCTAGCCAGGTGGGCATACGTTCACACACCCTCTTCACCAGGCGTCTCATTGTACGGCCAATCGAAATGCCGATGACATGTTCACGTTTTCAGCTTCGCGGTGCAAGTTTTTTTATCAACCGCTCCGTTCCAGTAGAATCCACAATTTCAACTGACTTTTGCCAGCGCCGGTCCCTCGGCAGGCGTCAACATCTTTGCGCACTTGCGCAGCGCTCTCAAAAGCACCTGAGGAAAGATGACTCAAGGATTATAGCAAGCAGATTATTTTCTAACAGTTGCCTGACCGATATCTTCTTCTTTGTGATCCCAAAAGATTTACGAGATCTTTCTTCCACCCCTGACCCTTTCCCCCTAGACCTTCCCGAGCACAAGTACTCTGACGGAATGATTGACACAGACTCCACAACGGTTGTGGTGGACAGTGTGGGTATGATCCTGGTTGCTGTCTATCACGGCATCATCATCATCGTCCTCGTCAATATGCTCATCGCCATGATGAGTCATTCGTTTGAGAGCATTCAGGTAAGTCCACTGTTCTGTACTCTCCTGGTTTCCTTTGCGCACAACGCGGCTGTAACACCCGGCTGCAGGGGACTTTACAAGATTAACCGAAGCATTACTAACCTTTCTTCTTGCCTGTCAAAGTTTTGTTTAATGGTTACCTTCCAGAGATTGACAACATCTCATTGAAGGCTAAATTAGAGATGTGTTGCCTGAACGAGAACGGTTCAGAAAATAGTTTCTGAACACTTTCCTACACTGATCTTCACCTTAGCCATCCCACTCTGTCCGTCAGCTATTAGGGTAGAAACATCACATTATAAAACGCAAATAATAAATTATTCGTAACATGATATTTACAAATGTATTGTAAAAAAGGTGACTCATCTAGTTGGGGCAAGCAGGGTGTTCTTTTCCACTTTCAAGAGACAAATGCAACCTGTGCCATTTCTACTGTTTCGATTTTCCTGTGACTGGGTCATCTGACGCCCAGTGCCTTTATTATGTCCTTCGTACACTTCAACTTTAGATCTGTAAGTAACTGAAACTGCGAGTCTGTCAGGTTGGGTTGTCCCAGCTCTGAAAAATGATCACCTGGCCACCAGATTACAAGGGCTGACCCTTCCTTGTGACCAACACCTCATCACTGATTACGAATCAACCTTAGCCCGTACTGGGCTTGGAAGTCAGAAAAAATGATTAACAAGGCGTCTGAGCAAAAATTTCACGGAAAATCGACAAGAAAAAGTGTTGGGCTTAAAGATCGCAGGCTGAACCTGGTAATTGGTGTTCATCCTGCATCCGCTGTCTAGCTGGTCAGGAAACCTGCTTGTAGGCGCTTTCTGGTCAGACCGTTTTCGCCCTGATCTAAGGAAAATCGTCGTCACCGCTTTATATCATAATCAGATGGTTATTTATTTTTTGCCATCGAAAATTCTCGGGTCGACTGGGAAGCGATTTTACTCAGGAAGGAATGCCGACAAAAACAAAGGAGACTGGAATGGCCATTTGGACTTAGTAACCTTTGTCAGCAAGCAGTATCCAACCCTATGTTTGCATAACCTAGAATCAAAATCCAGGTTACTTGGTTATTCAGCTGGTAGTTCCCTGACACCTATTTCCTCACCGATAGATGCGCTTGCGCTCCCGCTGGCTATACAGGTCTTGTGCATGGCTGCCCAGTCATTCTCCTTTTTCTGAGCCGTTTAGTTTGTTTTTGATTAAAATCCTAGTCAAGTGTTTGTTGTAGACCATAGCGGTGTGGTTGTAATTCTAGCTCCGCAAAGACCTGAGGTTGGATATGTTGACAGAATGAGTGACACAGAAATGCAGCCGTTGTGGTGGGCAGCGTGAGAATGATCCTGGTTGCTGCCTATCATGACATCATCTTCATCATAATTAATATTACTATTGTTATTATTATTACTATCGTCCTCCTCCACATGTCCATAGCCATGATGAGTCATTCGTTTTAGAGCATTCAGGTAAGTCCACGGCTCTGCACCCACTCAGCTGTCATTGGCGCGACCTGGCCGCAGGAGCTTCTACTGGTCCGCTTAATGAGTGTGCTATTTTGGGTTTTGCCAAATCATGACCAATCTCCCCCCTCCCCGGGTCTGTCGCCAGTTTTATTTAATGTCGTGTCTTGCAGAGGCTGGCATTATCCCATGGGAGAGTAAGCTAGAGAGCATGGTTTGGACAGTAGCCTTTGAACTAATTGAAACTAAAATTGCGACAGACCAGACGAAGTTGTTAACCTCGAAATTATAAAAAATATTTGAGTCAAAGGCATTCGGCTTCCACAGAATGACCGTGCAATGTTCTTTATGCAAATACGTAGCACTACTAGTAGCTTTTTTATATTCGACATTTGTTTCACCATATTCCCATCATAGATAATATCTAATAGGCCAGTCACATGTTTCGCTAATTTCATCCCATTGCACGGCGCCGCTGTAAGGAGTTTAGCCCATCACAGGTTCCCACAGCATGGCTCCTGTGTCTTTCAGTATTTGCTTCACTGTCGAGTGGTAATTTTTTTACTCCGCTAGATATTCATGCATGAATTGGAGGTAAATCCTTCCGAACAAGCATTCAGATTTTCAGTTCTGAAGTTGCCACGGATATCTGAGATGTATTCCATCGACTTAACGCGTAAATACTTACAACTTGCCAAATGGTATTCATCGGCCTGTTAAGTTTACACCGTTGTTATGTTGAAACTGATGGATTTTACCTGGAAAAGTCTCGCCCGAAGCATGCACTCCAAGGTTGCATATTAATTTCTGCACAAAATCAGAAAGTCTGGCGAGTCCGCAGTTTAATTGGCTACGCTACCGGAAACTGGGAGGTCACACAGCGGGAAGTCTTCTGAATTATGTCTGCTTCATTTACCAATCTTTTGTCTGTTAGAAGTTCGCCTTGCCGTCACAGCGGAAACGTCCGTCGGAGTGAATTGGGGATCATTTTGCCAGTCATGAAGTCTGAATGCTCTTAGTTGGCGGGAAAAACTGGCAGGGATTAGCAGGTAACGCACCTGACGCAAATTCGGAGGGCTCAGGGTGTAATTCTTGCCTTCTTCCGGCTCCGTGAACAACCTGCATCCGTAATTCTGCTCAATGTTTTAATTGACTGGCACGCAGACCGGGTCCGAGGTTGGCAGCATCTTGATTGTTCACAAATGGAAAAGATTTTGTGGCAGCAAGCTGAATATGATGCCTTTTCTCCCCCATAACTAAACTGTTCCTTATTATGGTTTTGCGAGGCTCCGAGGTATTGAGAATTAGGGGGGTTAATTCTGTTTGCGGCGTCAAAGCATCAAAGCCGGAAAGTTTCAAAGTACAGTAGGTGGTCTAACTCATGAAATGACGACTGGAATTCCGTAATGCGTTTCCGTCTCAAAAAGATTAATGAAGGAGAGTTGTAAAAAAATTTGCGGACAGTGTAATTCTATAATTATTCAGATACCTCAGAATGTTGGCTTTCAAACGAACTTTCTTCTGGCGTCCTAGAGAAACTATACTCTGTAAAAAATGACTACTTATATAGCATTCATTTTTTTCATTGATTTTCGATGTCTCCAAATGTCCAATTATATTTTATGGAAAACATGCATACAATTATCAATGCATTCGTTCATTCGATAGAACATTGCGTCTTCTTTCAATTTATGATCAAAGGAGGGATATAATTCGGTTTTTAAAAAGTAACTCATTGTGAGATGTTTTAATACCGTGAAATGCCCGTTCATAAACCTTCATGTCTCTGCATTTACCAGTGTGGCTTGTATAGTTAACAACGCGGATCAAATTAACTGCTAACTTTTATGAAACCCATGTAGTTTCCTCTTAATAAAGTAAAGAACTGTGTGGCTTTCTGTAGGAGAGAAATACGCGGTTGGTAGTTTGGAAACCCTGAATGCAAGCGCGACGGCAGAGGGGATTCAAAATTATTCGGAAATAGGAAAAAGTTTTGAAAACCTAATTATACTCTTTCTTCGAGTATACAATTGAAGGAATATGTAATTTTTTACCGAATGAGCAAAATAACAAATATTTTTGATCATATTTTTCATTAAATATAATTGACTTTTTAAGTGCATCAAAAATCAGTGAGAAAATGCATGTTATATAAGCAGTCATTTTTGTAAAGTACAATTTTTGCATGCAGCCGTAAGGAAATTCGTTGGAAAGCCGACATTCCGAGCCTAGTAAATTATTATTGAATTATGTTGCAGGCTGATTAGTTTTGCATCCCCACTTAATTAATCTTTTCGAAACGAAAACTCGATTCGGAATTTTGGTTGACGTTTAATGACTTTACGAATGACTGCATCTGTTGTTCTATTTTTTTTACAAAGATATTCCCTTAAATTTCACTTGCACACTTGTCTGCGGGTTTTGTCACCCCGCCTAGCCGTCAGAAAAATAATAAGGACAGGTGGACTTGTAGCTTCCTTGCAGCTCCAACAGAATTTCGCAAAACGCAATTACATTTGCACTAACTTTAGGCCCATTCGTCGTTCATCCACTTTTACACTTTTTACTATACATCGCCTACGTCGCGAACTGCTTGAAAACTCTATTGCAGTGTGTGGTCTAATTCCACAAATGAGCCTAAAACTACTGAAAAATCTCCAAGCAATCTGAAAGTAACTATAGTGCCTCGACCAAACACCCAATTAATAATAAACGAACGTCATTTAAACAAAATCGTTGACAAAATTCTGTAAACAGCATTACGCTGTATGGAAACAACGGTTTTCTTAAGAATAGCGGAAATGCCAAGAGAACGAAGATTTCTACCGGGTAAAGTCCACGGGTCCTGTCCATACAAATAAATGACTGATTAAATAATGCAGACAAGATGCAAAGGCGCTCGAAAAGACTTTTTACATTCAACTGGGATGTAAAGCCTCCAAGAATCAGTGTTACAGTTGGTGAGCTAACACATGAAATGTCAACCAAAATTTCGAAATGCGTTTTCATTTCGAAAAGATTAATTAAGTAGGGTTGTACAACTAATCAGCTTGCAGTAGAATTCTATAGTAATTCAGTTACCTTGAGATGCTGGCTTTCAAACGAACATATTTTCGGCCATATGCAAGAACCGCACTCTGTAAAATCCTCTACTTATGTAGCATTCATTTTTCTCATTGATTTTTGATGCCCTTTAAAATTAAATTAAATTTCTTGGAAACCATACATAAAAACATTCATTATTTTACTCATTTGGTAGAAAAGTACACATTCGTCCAACTTTATACTCGAAGCAAGGATGTAATTTTATTTTAAAAAAGTTTTTAATTGCGGGATTTTTAATACCATGAAATGTCCATTCATAAAATTCCATGTCTCTGCACTTAGTAGTGTTGTTTTCAAAGTTAGCAAAAAGGCTCAAATCCACTGCTAAATTCTATGAACCCCTTATCATCTCCTCTGAATATCTTAGAGAAATTTACGGTTTTCTGTGCGCGGAAATTTTACGGAAACCCTGATTGCAAGTGTAACGACAAGTCGAGTTCAAAATTATTCGGGAATTGGAAAAGATTTGAAAACCAACTTACGTCACTCCTTTGAGTACACAATTGAATGAATGCGTACTTTTCTACCAACTGAGTAAAATAATGAATATTTTAATGTATGCTTTACAAGAAATATAATTTAATTTTTAAGGGCATCGAAAATCAATGAGAAAAATGCATGCTTCATAAGTAGTCATTTTTACAGAATGTGGTTCCTGCATATGGCCGAAAATATGTTCGTTTAAAAGCCAGCATCTCAAGGTAACTGAATTACTATAGAATTATACTGCAGTCTGATTAATTTCACAACCCTATTTAATTTATCATTTCAAAACGAAAACGAATTTCAGAATTTTGGTTGACATTTCATGAGTTAACTAACCTACTGTATGCTCCGGCAAAGCGTAGGGCACGTTCATGCAGCTTGCCTCCATGGATGCCGCCTCTCAGCCGACGACTGTTTGGTTACCCGGCCTTAGAGGCCGAGGCGAATCCAGGGTCTGCGAGCGCCTGTTATGCCAGCATCAGCAAACCATGGCACTCGCAGCCTGGTGTGCGCTGACAGTCCTCCGGCACCTGGCGTCCTGCCGGTAGATGCGCTTGCGCTCCCTCTGGGTCGTGAGCATGGCTTCCCAGTCCTCCTCCTCCTTCTGGCCCGTTATGGTGTTGTCGTTGGTGGTTGAAATCCTGGTCGAATACTTTTTGTAGATCAGGGGGGGTAATGGTACATCTAGGCGCAGGTCCGGTCGCGCTAGCTACCTGAGCCCTCTCCCGTCCCCGGTCTTTTTGACTATGTCTTGACACCAGATTCAGGCGGCGGAGGGGAAAGTGCAGTGGGCGCTTCGCAAGTCAACTGTCACTGAAAAATAAATCATCCACAATTCACCTTGCCTGCTCTCATCCTCTTGTAATGCATCTGGTGGACAACGTTGGTCACGATGGCCGAACTGATTGATAAAAGACGTCGAAACTTACGGATGATTTCTTATCACTCGCAAACCGACATAAATAATTGGACCACTATCTATGTCGGTGAAAGGCAGCGTTAAGAAAATGGAAAATACAAAAGAAATATTAAAGGCAATAGTGCGTTGTTTAGGAATATCAACTTTTTAGAAAGGCAGAAAATTTCAAGAACGTCAAAAAGGTTTGTAATTGAGTAATCTTGGATTTTAAATGTCTGTCCATGCAAAAAAACTGATAAATAACGCAGCACAAATGAAGTGGCACTCGTTGATAGTCATCTAGTAAGCGATACAGTTAGATTTCCTTCAAGAGTGAGTGGAAAATTTGGGATGAATGTTAGCCTACAGCCCGTATTCCCAAACATTTGTTGTGTTTTTCGATTTTGCATTGACTGAAATGCAGTCCATCGACGAAAATATCAAAGGAGTACAAGTTTTTTTAAGGTCATATGATGTCGAGCTGGTCAGTGACTAATGAATCTAAGTTGAATGGCAGGTGTAAGCGTAACCATACTCCTTTGGGTGCAAAAAAGGACTTTTTCTGTGTGAAATTAATTTTCATTTTTCCCTTGTTCTGGAGTGCGCTGAGTTTCAGATCAGTCTTGAGATATCGTTACATACTTCATTAGTTTTAGTATTTTCATTTGATCACCCATCTAGTCAGATTCTTTATTTCGTTTGTAAAAACATTCAAAATAAGGTGATTTTTTAAGGAACCTACCGAAGTAGTGAGTGTCTGGGCGCTACTTTTCATGTAGATGTTCGTTTTATTTGCATCTGAAGACTTATCCAAACATGAAACCTCGATGTCCAAAAAATGAACGCCTCCGACCGATATGCTTTTGGTCATTTTAAAAAATTTTCCTAAGAAGTTACCTTTTTGAGGAATGTTTTAAAATTATTTTCCGTTGACGGATCTCCGTGTACTTCCCATTTTTATCCGTTGTACCAAGGTGAAAATTGACACTTTTGGCCGTTTATTCCAAGTTGCTGAAAAATACTGATAGGGTTTCACCGAATAACGAAAGAACGTGCCTTTGTCTTTATATTATGGTCATTTCCGCTATCTTTGCTCACATTTAGACCCTGTTATACGATTTTGAATACAGAACGAAACGACCATATAAATTCTGTGATTTTGTTAATATTGATAAGGTTTTGCTGGTCTCATCTCTAAATTGTGTATATGCAAAAACTGGACCGCATGGAAATTTACGTTTTAGATGTTCGAAGTTGAAAAATGACTACGCGCTGACAGTAATTGTAATTTTAATTCATATTTTTTCAAAATGGCTAAACAATTCCGTTTCATTTAAATAAAGAATGGTCTGTATGCGTTATTACTGCTAATACCTGGCCAGACTTCGTTTGCGCATGTGAATGTGTTCTTCCTTGAGAGCGAAGTGAGTTACCTCCAAGAGTTTTCATAAACTGGGTTAACCGCACTTTGAAATTGATTTTTTGTCTGACGCTAACAGCGAAAATCAAGTTAGAACTTAGGAACCATTTTAAGAGAAGCAGATCTTTACGAATTTTTAAAAGTCGCATTAGGAAATCTATGATTTCTTGCCCCAGACATTTGGAAATCGACAAATCGTCCGGTTCTCCGGTTTTAAAACAAAAAATCAATTTTTCAATAAGAAGAAGACGCCCACTTGCGCAACCGGAGTCTTTGACAGTTATTAGCACAGGAAATTGCCCAAATATATCGCAACGTCCATTTTCGCCCAAATTTATGAACATTTTGCCTGTATAAATTGCTTAGATGCGTTTGACGCACGAGAAAGGACATCTACCGGAAAGGGCTCGGTGAGTGAGCAAAAAACGCAACGTTTAGGAAGTCCGACTATTCTTGTCTCGGTTTACGTCATCAAGTTTCCTGTGTCCGATCACGTGCTGCAATATTTGATCACGAGTCACGAAGTCTCCCTACGAGAGATCGATGTTTTTTTTCATTCTCCTATAATTCGAGGTGCGGTTGATTTCGCATGGTTTCGTTGATAGGGGTGCAACGGGAATAAACGTTTTAGTCGAGCGCGCGATCAGTGACTAATAAGTTGGAGTTGAATTAGCAGATTCAATCGTGAACCTACCCTTTTTTGGGTATCAAAATGATCGTGTTCATTTTGCAAACTGTGGAATCGGTCCTTTAAATGTCAGTGAGTTCATTACAAAAAGTGAGCCACCATATGAAACAGTGGCTGAAATTTTGCGATACCCATTTGATTAGGAAGGATTAAACCGCAGTGAAAACGCAATTCCCCGGTGACCTGTCAAAAGGCGAAGATGCGTTTACCGGGGGAGAGGTTTACTAGAGGTCTGATGTTTCTAACAGTGATTTGGCCAAGCCATCTTCAGAGAGGGTAAATTCATGCACACAGCTTTCATTATATGGCGCCCTTTGCTTGATGTGTAAACCGCCAATACCGACTGTGAGGTTACATCCGACCCGCATGGCATCGTGACCTGTATCGTCCCCGCCCTCGTCGACCGTGGAGATAGTTGGCGGCCCTGATTGTCCCGCTCCTTATCTGCCCCGTCAAGAAGGTTCGCAAGGCCAGATAGGGGGAATGCGCATTAATTTGAGGGTTGGCAGAGCAATCGATGGACATTCAGGCTTCCTGCACCTGCCTTGTTGTATGGTCATCGACACGGCCCAGAATCTCAACCGACGAACACGTTCCGAGCGCCCAGTTACGGTAGCGACCACCCACTGCAACACAGCCGAATCTGTTTACGCACGGTATACCAACGGGCAGAAACTCTTTGCAGCACACCAACCGCCAAACTGGACGAGATGAAGTTCCTCCAAGAGCTCTTCACAGCCAACGGCTATCCGCGAGCATTTGCTGAACGGAGCCGAATGCAAAAAAGGGACAGAATGAAGAGCGCAGTCAGTCAAAATCGTGGCGAAGCATACCGTACATGAAAGGGGTCTCGGAAGCCGTAGCTAAATCCCTAACGCCACTTGAAATAGGAGTTGCCTACAGGGCTGACTCAGTAATCCGCCGGCAATTGATGCGTCCAGAAGGTCCTATCCCTAAGCAAGCGTTTTCGGCCATTACCTACCGTCTTCAGTGCAGCTACGGAAATGTCCACTTCGTTTCGAAAATATTAATTAAGTACGATTTTAAAAGTAATCATTATGTATCACAATTCTTTAATAATTCAGTCACCTCACGATGCCGGCCTTCGAACAAACTTCTTTTCAGCTACATGCAAAAACTGTACTCTGCAAAGAATAAATACTTCAGTAGCATGCAGTTCTTTCACATATTTTCGAAGCCTTTAAAAGTGCAATTATATTTCAAGGAAAGCATTCATTAAAGTATTCATTCTCTTGTTCATTCGATAGAAACTTACCTCTTATTCAAATTTTATACTCAAAGGAAGGATATAATTCGGTTTTAAAAAAGTTTCATTTGTGAGATTTTTTAATACCTTGAAATGGCTGATCATAAAACACCATGTCTCTACATTTACCAGTGTGGTTTGTAAAGATAATATGGATCAAATCCACAGTTAAATCTTGCAAACCCCATGTAGTCTCCTTTTACTGCCGTAGAGAAATGTATGGTTTTGCTTACGCAGAAAATATACGGCGCGTAGTTTGGAAACCCCAAATCCAAGTGTAACGGCCGATTGGGTTAAAAATTATTCAAGGACTGGAAAAGTTTGCGAAAACCGAATTATACCCTTCCTCGCAGTATAAGATTGGAAAAAGACGTAATGTTCTACCGAATGAACAAGAGAATGAATATTTTTATGCATGTTTTCTATGAACTATAATTGCATTTTTAGGGCATCGAAAATCAGTAAGAGAAATGCATGCTACGTAAGTAGTCATTTTTGCAGAGTATATGTTTTGCATATAGCCGGAAAGAATTTCGTTCGATGGCTGGCATTCTAAGGTTACTGAATTATTATATAATTCCGATACACAATGATTAATTTCGAAATCCTACTTAATTAACCTTTTCGAAACGAAAACGCATTTCGCAATTTCAAGTGACATTTCATGAGTTGGATAAACCTACCGACGGCTGTAAACGCGAATGCACGAGTATCAGTTGGCCATGCAAAGCTTGGACTCAAAGTCGGAGGCAGCGACCCATCCCGCGCTAATGGGACGCATCTTCAACTTTGGTGCCGTTAAGGTCGTGGGCGAGGCGATGATCATATAGCAAATCCTGGATGCCCACAGACCGCTTTGTCAATTTCCGCATTGATTTGCCACTCCCTATCCGGTTTTACTGACCTTCTTGACGGGGGGCAGTCAGGTCGCAGGCCAGTTGGGGTCACCAATCCTCTCCGCGGTCAAGGAAGACGGGTCAGGTTACAGTGAACTGTGGTTTGGATGCAGCCACGCAGGCAGTAATGGCGGGCTATGCGTTAAACAAAGTGCGCCATATAATAAGGGCTGTGCCCAGCACATCCCAGTCTCTGAAGCTGGATATGTGGAATCAAAACTCATAACGTCAGGCCTTTACGAAAGAATTCATTAAGACGGGTTGTCATATTTCTTCGCCTGCAACATGGTCCCAAGGATTTTTACGCAGTGGGATACTGGCGTCTGGAGGGGTACTTTTCCAGTCAGCAGCAAATTATCGCGTTTACCAAAAATGTCTTCTTCAGTAGCGTAACATTTTCCATCGATTTTCGATGTTTGTTTATATTAAATCACCGACTGCTGCCACTATGCACCGAAAATGTGGTTTTTATTTACTGTTGCAGAACATTTCCTTTGCTTCGTGTTTTAAGATAACTTCGCCAGTGCTTGTTCTAATTATTAAAACTCAAACTGTTACCGCAAGTCTACTTAAGGTTTGAAAATGGCAGATTGTGCCGCCACTTATCGGAAATGTTATCTTTATTCCACCAAGGAGACGCCATCAAATGCTCGTGAAATTTTGTGATAAACTGGTACGAAGCTGGACATCTCAAAAGCAGTACTAGTGCCCATGCATATACGGTGTTACTTGAATACTCATTCCAACGCCTCAAAACTTTTGACGGCAGTAATATTTTCTTCATTAATACCAAATGTCCTTTTGAGACGTAAAAATTAACCATCACAAATGCTCCTACAAAATTAGTACAAAAACTAGATTGTCTACTTATCTATCTCAAGAACAGTGTGGCAAAATTTATATCCGTAGAACACATGCACGCATTTAAATAACCATTTTATACCACGTGTAATTTTTTCAGGCAGCGAAACGGTGATCGTCAGGAAGCCAATATTAGAGTACTGCATTCTAGTCGATATAGCGATCTCAATAAACCAATCTTTTCTGGCGAAAACCATGTTCTGGGATGTGAGTCATTTACCACTTTAACTGCTTACCAAAACTCATATTAGTGAATGGATATATGCTCCGCGACCTTGCGGGAAATTAGTCTAAATCTCACCATCTGCCAGTCCTCCATACAGCTTAGTAATTTTCATGCCTGTTTCCTGAATCGGGTGAGATTTACTTCATAACGACTGATTGCGAATTTACCTGTGGAACGCGGATGATTGAGACTAGTCTTCCTCAAAACTTCAGGAGAAGTAATTATTCATTTTCTTTAGAGTGATCCTTTTGCGGAAGGACGGGACCGAGTGAAACAAATCATTTAATATGGCATCAGTCCGTCGGGTTTCCCGTATGAACTTACTTGCCTGCCGGTTACGTTAACCCTCATTGGGGTGCTACAATGGCTTGCTAATTTGCACGCAAAAGGTGCGGGTGTTGGGAGACAAGTGCGTCCCACTTAAACAAAGACCGTTGTCAATCCCTCGTTAAATCATTCATGCGTCAGCGAGTCTGCCTGCCTGCGAGCGAAGCCTTTGTGATTTGGATGACATTGCTGATGAAACCAGCATGCCGGAGGGGTGCAGGTCAGTGCTGCGTATCAGTGCCTCAGAACCCACTTCTTCTCATACATATGCTCTTTCTTCGGGATAATCACCTAGCTTGGCCGTTGTTGGTAGCCACGACGGTCTGTCGCGCTGCCAAGTTGAGCCATCAGCAAAGCAGATGCTTCAAGTCGGATTGTCAGCAAGAGTGTTCTGCACTCCACCACCGCACCTAGTCCCACCGCCCCCCTCCCCCCCACTGGTATGTATTGTTTGAAAAAAAAACATCCAATCGTTCATCGCTACTCACGCTGGACTATTTCACAGATGAACGTGATTTGAAAATGTTTGATTACCTGATAGCCTGGGTGGGGTTGCCTTATGACGGTGTGGGCTGCCAAAAACAATCACCACTTGTCCTTTCTAGTAACTCTTTTTGACTACAACTGATGGGAACTAAATAATTGCTTAAGTAGTCTGCAGAGTTGCAAATACGAAGCAAGGTAGGCTGATTAACACCATTTTATGGGACGTTCCTTGCGGATCTTTTAGTCTAAACTCGGAAAGATGTTTGCCAACGATTTCCAGAATGACGCAAGATGGCTCTGTAGGCGTCAACTCTAGCATAGGTACAGTAGGCGGGCTAACTCATTAAATGTCAGCCGAAATTTTGAAGTGCGTTCTTCTGTCAAAAATATTTATTAAGTAGGGTTGTAAAACTAATCATCTCGTAGCACAATTCTATAATAATCCAATTACCTCGGGATTCTGGCTTTCAAACGGACATCTTTTCGGCCCTATGCAAGAACCACACTCTGTAAAAAATGACTACATATAATGCATGCATTTTTCTCATCAATTTTCGATGCTCTTAAAAATTCAATTATATTTCATGTAAAACAGGCATAAAAATATGCATCCTTTAAATTATTCGGTAAAAAACGTCGTCTTCTTCCAAGTTCATACGCGAAGGAAATGTATTATTCGATTTTTAAAAAGTTTCTAATTATGGGATTTTTAAATACTGTAAAATGGCCGTTCATAAAACGGCATGTCTCTGCATTTACCAATGTGGCTTGTCAAGTTAAAAAACCCACTGATTCATTTTATGAAACCCACATGGTCTCCTCTTAATACCACAGGGCAATGTATGGTTTTCCGTACGCGTAAAATATACAGCTTGTAGTTCGGAAACCCTGGGGGCAAGTTTAACGGCAGGTCGGGTTCAAAATTAATCGGGAATTGGAAGCGTTTTTTGAAAACCGAATTATACCCTTTCTTTGAGTATATATTGGAAGACGACGTCATTTTCTACCAAATGAGCAAAAGAATGAATATGATTTGCATGCATTCAGGGTGTTCAAACTACAAGTCCTATATTTTCTGCGTACTGAAAACCATAAATTTCTCTGCGAGATTAAAAGGAAGCCATATAGGCTTCATAAAATTTAGCAGTGGATTTGATCCATATTCTTAACTTTATAAGCCACATTGGTAAATGCAGATACATGACAACTTATGAACGGCCATTTCACAGTATTTGAAAGTCCCACAATTGGAGACTTTTTAAAACCAAATTATATCCCTCCTTCGAGTATAAAATTGAAATAGAACGTCGTTTTCTACCGAAAGAGCAAACAGTGAATACCTTTGTGCATATTTTTATGAAATATAATTGGACATTTAGGGGCATCGGAAATCTATGTCCAAAATTTCATGCTACTTAAGTAGTCGTTTTTACTGAGTGTAATTTTTGCCGGTAGTTTTTTGCAAAATTTTACGAAATCTACATTCTGTCTTCTCAAAAGCATAGAGGAACATAGCATTTTCTCTGCGCAGAATGTATACGCCTCGCGGACCGAGATAGTCAAACGCTAATGCAGCTGCTTGTCTGGTTCAAAATTACTCGGGAATCAAAAAGCTTTTTCAAAACCTAAATGTGCCCTTCCTTCGAGTATAAAATTTGAATAACACATTGAATTTATAGGACCATCAAAAATCAATGTGAAAAGGTCATGCTAATTGAGAAGTCATTTTTATCCTGAGAGATTTTCAAAAGAGGTCGAAAAAGGGCATTCCAAAACCGACACACCGGCGAGTCTAAAACTTCAGACGACTAGGCCGCATGATAATCAGTATTACAACCCCGCCTGAGCGATCCTTCCTAATCGAAAATTCAGTTCAGAATTTTGGCTAACATACGCATTTGTGAAGACTTCAGATGCTCGTGGGTCGCTCAGCATTCTCCTGACGCCAAACCTGGAGCGAATTCTCCGGGTTAAGCCTTTCCAAGTTTGATTCGAAAGTACCTTTTAGCCTGTAACCACACTTTGGATTGTGGCAAATCAATAAACTCCATTGTCCACCTGCTCGGTGTCGACAGTCGGTGGGAGTACTTGCTGACTGAAAGGCGTTATTTTCGTACCTTCGTAGGAAGACTGCGACGTCGAGTGGAAATTTGCCAGGACCAAACTGTGGCTCAATTACATTGACAACAGTTCAACCCTGCCCTCGCCCTTCAACATTCTGCCCACCGCCAACAGCCTTTTCAGGGGCGTGGACTTCATTAAACGTTTCTTTGCAGACAGCAGCACCTTCATCAGCGGGGACGCCCGGAGCATTCAGTTTATCAAAGTAAGGCTTCTCCCACCTCATTATATTTTCTGAATCGTCCCCCCCCACTCCTCCTCATCATCCCTTCCTGCTCGCCAATCGTTATACCTCACTGGTTTGCCATTATCGCAGGCATGAAATTCATCGATTGGCATTATTATTGGTGTGGACCGGACAGTGTACTTACAGTGCATTACCTAACTCATGAAATATGTTGAAATTTAGGAATAATTTCGAATAACTCGCCAACCGACACCATTTCATGAGTCCGATGTGTATGTTAATTAAGTAGAAGTTCAAAATAATTAAAAACATAAAAGAAATATTAAGGGCAGTGTTGCGTTGTTTAGAAATGCCGATTCTCATAGAAAAGCGCAATATCCCGAAAATTTCAGAAATGGCTCTAATTTAGTAAACTCCGTTTTTTGATGTTTGGAATGTATTCTCATGCCGAAAACTTAGTAAATATGAAATCACAAAGGAAATAACGTTTGATAATAGTGTTTTAATGAAGTTTACACCTTTATATCGTTTAAGAATTAGTATGATTTCACTCATGGCGGTTTGTCAACTGCCTACGCTCTGAGTTTAGATTCCAAAACATTTTTCCAGGGATTCGTGGTATTCTTGACTCGTTTGGAATAAATGATATGGCGTTCAACAAGACAAGCTGGATTTTGCTTGATTTCAACGATGGGAACCTCGTAGTAACAGGTTTTCAAAATGTGACATGCTGTCAGGCTGATCGATGCCTAATAAATTTAAATAGAACTGACAGGCGTGATCGTAAACATACCACTTTACCTTTACAGAGAGAAATTTTTTTCCGTTAAATTTATTTTCGGAATTTTTTAATAATCGCCTTTCACTTGCACTAACTGCCCATGCGTGTGATCAGTAAAGTAATTTTTATGTCATAGCTGCAAGACGGGTTATGTCCCTAGATTATTGGACTTTCCAAACGAGCTGAATTGACTCTATAAAGTGTTGGCAAGGAGATCTATTGCCCACATTCCCAGACAGGTTACTAACCTGGCGAATAACCCTGAGTTAAGGCAGAAGCATACCATGATGTCGCTTACTTAAGTTTGTTGTGAGCGCAAGAATTTTCCAGTAGATTCAGGATCAAGCATCATCAGTTTCCCATACTGCGAACTAACTGGCTCATCGAGCGAATGGTCATTTGATGGTTCACTCAGCATGGCGGCAGCAAACAAACTCCCTTTGCTTGACGAGTGTCCGAGCCGCGTCACTAGCACGTCGGAGTCACCATTTGTCGATTATCGCACTTAGGAAAGCGTATTACTGCAGCAAACGGGTGTAAAAGCTTTCCAAAAGGTAATGGGAGGCATTCTACACCGACCAGAATGCGCGCCGATAAGTCTTCACCCCAGTACGAGCACCTAACTCTGGCGCAAGCCGTAGTCAAATCTTTAATAACGGAAGTATTGCGGTGTCGGAAAATCCAGGGGTGGGTTTAACACGGACAGGCGATCGACCGACATGGGGGGGGGCTGGTTCATTGTCGCCGCGACGATTAGACTGCCACGAATGTTAGACGGTTGCTGCTACGTTACTTTTCTAAGCATCCTCTACCGCCCAGAAGTCCTTCCACTAAGGTGACAGTTGGTTTGACCAAAATCATTATCCACTTCATCTTACGTTTTACTTGATGCCGGTTACTCCTGGATGGTTACTATCGCCAGTCAATCAGGCTGGGAGTTGAATTACGAGTCCGGAAAAGTAAAAATGGTCTAATTAGAAAATCCGTCTAGTACGGCTATGATTGGCCAGGTACTGAGAGAACCCGACAAAGGGCTGTGGTGCAAATGCGCTATACACATGCCTACATGCTGCGTCTGCCGTCACATCCAGTCTCGCGGGCTGGCGGCCTCAGGCAGTCGACTAGAGCATGGGAGATGAAGGCA
The DNA here is from genome assembly GCA_902702965.1 of Spirometra erinaceieuropaei. NCBI lineage: Eukaryota > Metazoa > Platyhelminthes > Cestoda > Diphyllobothriidea > Diphyllobothriidae > Spirometra > Spirometra erinaceieuropaei. The sequence goes on along the minus strand of CACRXP010001039.1, from coordinate 79,804 downwards.
GGAGTGAGACCGCAACTGGAGAATTAATTCTCGCGCACTCTTTACCGTAGCATATTTGGCGTGCCAGGAGTCGGGAATTAAACGGTTGCCGACCGACGGGATAACTAATATTGGGAGAAACTGGAGGACCGAAAGACAGATTGCAGTGGCTCCTTTTCATTGTGACCTTTGTGGCATTCTCACCATGCGTGATCCGTGTTTCCTCCATTCTATCTCGGTACACACAGTAGGTGGGCTAACTCGTGAAATGTCAACCGAAACTCCGAAACGCGTTTTCGTTTCGAAAAGATTAATTAAGTAGGGTTGTAAGACCAATCATTGTGCAGCACAATTCTGTCACAATGCAGCTATCCCAGGACGCCTGCATTCAAACAAATTTCTTTCCGACTGTATGCAGGAACGACACTCTTTAAAAAATGACTGCTTAAGTAGCATGCATTTTTCATATTGATTTTCGATGCCCGTAGAAAGTCAATTATATTTCATGGAAAACACGCATAAAAATATTTATTCTTTTACTCATTCGGTAGGAAATTACGTCTTCTTTCAATTGCACACGCGATAAAAGAGTAAAATTTGGTTTTAAAAAAACTTTTCCAAATCCCGAATAATTTTTAACCCGACCTGCCGTTACACTTGCCTTCAGGGCTTCCAAACTACAAACTGTATATTTTCTGCCTACGTAAAACCGTAAATTTCTCTACGGCATTCAGAGGAGATCATATGTGATTCATAAAATTTAGCAGGGGGTTTGAACCTTCTTGCTAACTTTGCAAGCAACACTAGTAAATGCAGAGACAGGACATCTTATGAACGGCGATTTCACGGTATTAAAAAAATCACACAATGAGAAACATTTTTAAAACCAAATTATAACCTTCCCTCGAGTACACAATTGAAAGAAGACGTAATTTCCTATCGAATACATAGAAGAATGTACATTTTATGCCTTTTTTCCATGAAATATAATTGGCTTTTTAGGGGCATCGAAAATTAATAAGAAAATGCAGGCTACATAGGCATTCACTTTTTACAGAGTGTAGTTCCTGTATACAGCCAAACAGAAGTTTGTTTGAAAGCCGGCATCTCGAGGTAGCTGAAGTATGATGGAATTGTACTGCAGGCTGATTAGTTTTACAACCCTACTTAATGAATATTTTCGAAACGAAAACACATTTCGGTTGGCATTTCATGAGTTAGCCCACCTACTGTATGAAGTTGAAACCATGTCGTGAGTGGGGCACGCGTAGAGGGGCTATTTTACTTTGTCATTTACGATACCCACGCCCCCCCCCCATGATCTTCATGGCATTGTCCCGCCGTCGGAGCAGGGTGTGTGAGAGAAAAAAAGAAAGGGAGATAGAGTGCGGTAGGTGTTGCACAAGTCTGCCTTGCTGAAAACTGATTCGCCCGCCCAGTTCGTGGGGCCTGTGGTGGACGTCGTCCCAGGGTTTCTTCTCGCCACACGCCCTCATTTATTATCTTAAGTTATCCAACTTACGACTCTGAGAGTGAGAGGTGGAGAAGGAAGAAGCAAAAAATGAAATCTGCACAATTCCCACGACCGGGAGGGCAGATTTGATAAGCGGAAATGCTGCTTGACTGCTTTTCATAAGCTGACAGGAAATTGTGGAGAGGCAGCTTACAAGTGGCTTCATAACGCTAAACAAACCTTGGCAGGCAGCTGCAGAAGCGTTTTTCCCCTTATCCTAAGAGCAAGACTTTGCCGGATGACTTACATCTGCGAGGGATTGCCGTTGTAAGCAGAAATGTTCCTACTCACTGCCATGCAAGGGGAAAGAGGGGAGGGAGGAGAATGAATTTAAATGGGAAGGTTGGTCTCGGGACTGGAGGGGGGAGGAGGGTGCGTACGCATCATTTGCAATCTCTCAGAGTAAAAAGTCGCCTCTTTTGCTTCAATGATTAAATTCTGCTAATCAGAGGCATGACAGTGCGCGTACAGTTTGCGAAGCGCACAAAGTTACACCTTTAAACGTGCATATGACACGGCCTTCTTAAAGAAACCTGACGAATTGCCTTCTCTGGGCAAGGAGGAAAGAAAAATGTTTGGGGACTTCGCAACGGAGCCTGATAATGATGCTATATGCAATTTTTTAAATAGATGGAAAAATCAGATCTAATAACTAAAGCAGCCTTAGGGAATTCAATTGTTAAAGGCATATGGTATATGCGCTCCAAGGGCCATCCCACGACGGTAAAGATGAACTTTTCATCAGAAAGTTTCTACGTATTATGTCGACGAGGCGGAATGATATGAACCTGGAGATGACGCGTCCTATAAACTGGCAATACGGTTAGACTTTAGCGATCAAGACGATCGATAATGCTATCCCGCGCCAAATAAAAGTAGAGATGAGCCGAGGCAAACTCCCACGACCGAACTGACTTAACTGCCAACGCAGCCCAGCTAAGAGTCATTTACTGATACCAGAACTCATACTAGTTGGAGTGTGATCCGTACAGGTTAATAAACGTCAACTTAGGTTAACAAAAGTAAGAGGTCCGGGTTGATAATCTGAGGAAAATGAATTGTTCACCGGATCGAGGGAATTGCAGGGCTGACGTTTCAAAGAGCTTGGGTGGTTCTCCATCATCAAAGCGTCAAGTGAAAAAATTGATCATGATTTTGAATGGACAGCCGAATTAGTTGGCCTTGGGTTGATCGATTTTTTTCTCTTTTTTCGCTGCCTTGGCCTACCGGCCGTCGCCTGTGAGTGCTAGTGGCCTCCTTTATTGTGTGTTGCCAACTTAATTAGGGTTAGCTGCGTTTTCGTCCCCCTTTTGGGTGAGTTGGTCGACAGACAGTGTTTGCTCGGTATTCTTAAGTTCCGTTCGACTGTCTTGTCCTGGTCATGACGTATACAGTAACGTAGGACTTTGTAGGCCGCAGGAAGGTCTAGATGCCTGTTGATGGAGTTAGCATCAGAGTTCCAAGCCTCAAGTGTGAGACGCTCTGTCCTTGAGGAGCCCCTGCCTAAGACGGCTGCTCCTTGAAAATCAAAACTGTGACCAGTTTCTACGATGTGAGCCACAAGCTGTGATTTTGGGTCTAGTCTCCGATTTGTCAGTTTTTGCTCATGTAGGCGGGTCTGTAATTTCCGTCTGGTTGCCCCAACGTAGTTGCAGTCTCCATCGTTACAACTTATATGATGGACAACTGCTGAGCTTTCAGTGGGTGGCAGTATGTCTTTTGTTTGCATCAAACGGCGACGAATTGTTGCCTGGGGTCGATAGGCAATGCCTACCCTGGAAGGCTTTAACAGTCGTGAAACCGCCTCGGAGACTCCTTTTATGTAAGGAATAGCCCTCCAGACTTCGAGGTGTTCTTCCTGTGGCCGTTGTCTGTTCGTCAACTTAAACAAATAAGGAGAGACGTGAGTTCAGGAAATGACTAATAATTGTTGCCTCTTAATTTCCTCAGAAATTAACTGCCAATTCGGAGTATATCAGTATATAGGCGCAGGCCGAAGTGTCATGTATGAATATTTGGGCCGAATTCCAACAGCCACAGCGGATAACCGTGTAATATTCATTAACTACTGACAGGCAGCTAGTAGTATAATTTAGGTTAAGAGGATACCATATTAGCAGCGCGGTTACTTGCTAAAAACCCATACACGCGTGTTTCGGTGATATTCTCCCGCTGCATTACACAGCTGGGAAGGGTTCGGATCATCAGTGGGTCCCCGACATTTCCCTTCTGCTTTCTGGTAGATGCTCCAATTCACAATTTGCTACTTTTTACTTTCATTAGAAATTAACTGCGAACTTGGAGTACATAGTCCACTTGTGTCGCTTAACAGCAAAGGTTATTTATAAATTCGTAAGTCCTTGCGTCTAACGAATATGCATTAGCGAATAAACAGTGAAGCAGTAGTTACTTCGTGCAATGACGGCAATGTGACCTGATGATCGCGAACCGTCCTCAACCAGTTGACTTGGGCAGCCAAATTTCTTGCAGTGATTTTCAGACAGTTCTGAAGAAAAGAGGAGATAACTCGGGTTAAACAATCAGGGCAGTAATTTAGATTCCTCTTGGCATAACAATTTAAAAATTGAGATGGGACTACCGGAGGCATGATGAGGGTCAGCTAAGTGAATATGTCGCAGACTTAAGTCCCAATAAGTGCCCCTGAGGCTTCAAAGGCGGCAATTTAAATACTTCAAACGCGAGTACAGTAGGAGGGCTAGCTCACGAAATGTCAACCGAAATTCCCAAATGCATTTTCGTTTCAAAAGGATTCATTACGCAGGGTTGTACAACTAATAATCAGGTAGCAAAGTTTTATAATAATTCAGCTACATCAGGATGCCGGTTTTCGGACGAAATTCTTTCCGGCTGCATTCAAGAATGCGCTCTGCAAAAAATGACTACTTACCTAGCATACCTCTTTCTTATTGATTTTCGATGCTTTTGAAAATTCAATTATATTCCATCGAAATCATGCATAAAAATATTTATTCTTTTGCTCATTTGATAGAAAATGACTTCTTCTTCCAATTTTATACTCGAAGGAAGGATATAAATAGGTTTTCAAGAACTTTCCCACTTCCCAAATAATTTTGAACCCGCTCTACCGTTGCACTTGTACTGAGGGTTTCCAAGCTACGGGCCGTATATTTTTCGCGTATGGAAAACCATACATTTCTGTACGGTTTTAAGAGGGGACTATATGGGGTCCATAAAACTTAACGGTGGATTTGAGCTATCTTGTTAACTTTACAAGCCACAGTGGTAAATTCAGAGACATGATGATATATGAACGGCCATTTCATGGTATTTAAAAGTCCCACAATTAAAAACTTTTTTAAAACCGAATTTTGTCTCTCCTTCCCGTGCAAAATCAGAAGGAGACGTAATTTTCGACCGAATGAGCAAAAGAATGAATATTTTTATGCATGTTTTTTTGTGAAATGTAGTTGAATTTTTCAGGGCATCGAAAATCAATGAGAAAAATGCATGATACATAAGTAATAATTTTTTCCAATGTGTTGTTTTTCTTGCAGCCGTAAAAAAGTTCATTCAAAAACCGGTATCCTGTGCTAACTGAATTATTGTTGAATTACGCCGTAAGATAATTAGGTTGAAAACCCTATTTATATAATCTTTTTGAAACGAAAGCGCATTTCGAAAGTTTGGGTGACATTTCATGAGTTAGCCCACCTACTGTAGTCCGATATGAGTGACGCACACCGATTACTCGGATTTGAGAACGATAGCACTGGTCGATGACGACGGTTTAGCCGGTGTTTGCATTCATGTCGGTAAAAGGTTGACGATGATTTGTCCCTTTTCGTCAGGTGACCACCTGAGTGTGCTGTAGACGCGCAGGTCTCATTAAGACACGGCGGGCACCTTGTCGACTTCGGTGGTCATGTCTGCTTGCAGTTCATAAAGGCATTGACAGAGAGAGAGAAAGAGTTTGATTGTTGCCTGTGATTTTACTGCTTGCTACATTTTTTTATAGATTGCGAGGGTATCCCTGTACTCAAAATATAATTGCAAGCCTCGGGAGGTGGGATAGCATTCTCGCGCATACCGTAGCCGCGGCTACATTTAAGAGCGTTCCGTTCAAATTTGACGCACAGCAAGCTTTATAATTGACGATGATGATGGTGATGATGATGATGATGATGGTGGTGGTGGTGGTGGTGGTGGTGGTGGTGGTGGTGGTGG
>CACRXP010001039.1:52650-66796 GCA_902702965.1 Spirometra erinaceieuropaei | reverse complement strand
GAGAGTCTCGTTCTGCGTGCAGAGGACATACAGGGAGCGGAGATGGGGATGTTTGCTGGAAATGATCCGAATCGGATAGTGGAGTTTGCAGGTGAGTTCTTGGCGTCCTACAGCATCGGTAAGATAGAGGAGAGGGGGGGGCTTACAAGTACAGGAAGTTGTGCTGTTAATCTGACTTCCCCCTCCCAGGCTCCTATGGACGTTTGTATGCACAAGCATCACGCCTGTCAAGATTTTCGGTGCTGTTATACCAACGAAAGTGAACATTAACCATCCTTCGCCGCTGCCATGCCTACCAAACGCGTGAAAATAGTGGTGGTTACAGGCTGATGCGGTGAATTTCTAGCAGGTTCCTCCTTGTTAACGCTGAAGTTCATTAAAAATACGTTCTTGAGTGCCCTTCTAACCCTGGAGCTGTGTGAATTCTGGAGGGACACGTTGTCAGACAAAAACTCATATTGTCCCTCACACAGTCGACGCTGAAGATGAGCGTTAACTTCGCAGTTCTCCCAACCAACGTAAAGTTAGTTAAGCCTTTTCTCCACCTGACTCGATAGCAGGACCCGATGGGGTCACGTTCATTGTACTGGAGAAGGGGGAGATGTGATCGTTTTGACATTTATTCTATTCGCCTGCCGTTTCGCATTCGCACCCAAACCCACCATCAGAGACAACTGCAAATAATGGGTGACGGGCCACAACAAGTATAGGATGCAGGTAACCTGCTGCCGCATGGCTACCATGATTAGCAGCTCCGCAATCATCGCGGGTGGTCGCAATCGGTGCGACGATGGCTTGATCGTCCGTATCGGAGGTATTAGTTTCCGAGTTGATGACTCAGCAAAAAATATGTTTTCTTTTACTCGTTTGGTAGAAAGCTACACTGTCTTCACATGTTATGCCCGAAGCAAGCGTATATTCCGGTTTCGAAAATGTTTCCCGATTCCAGAGTGGTGTTGAGTCTGATCAGCCGTTGCATTAGCGTTTAAAGTATTCAATCTATAAGGTGAATGCTCTTAGCGTAGGGAAAACCATATATTCCTCTGGTTCTTTAAAAACATGTCATGTGGAGTTCATAAAATTTTGCGATGGTAGCGGACTATGTTGAGCATTTCATTAGGAGCACTGATAAACAGTGTTATGGAGAGTGAAAGCGGCGTAGAGCCACAGCCTAAGGCGCTAAACAGGGGACCAAGCCGGTGACGTGAGACACGCGTGAAGTTTGACGTCCGACCGGCGTGCACTGCAGCGCCGAGCACGCGTAATGGCTTTGCCCACGTGTGCGGCCCAATCAATGGCTGGTCGAACATTCCAGACGTCTCCGCGGTGGGGGGGGGGGGCTATCGCGCACGCCGTGACCAATCAGCGACCAGCACGCTTGGGGCGGGAACATTCTAGAACACCCTCAACGGCGGGCACGTCATTGGACGGAATGTTCCAGAACGCCCAGTAGCCAATATAAATAGCACACCTTTCTTACAAGTTGGAACCCCTCGTGTCCGCAAGTTACTAATAAAGTGCTTGTCCTCGGAATCGAACCGGCTCTCTTCCTGTCCTACCTTCCTTCCGGGTCATAACAAACAGATAGGCACAATGCTGCATGAAAGGACATTGCGCAGTCTTAAAAATTTCAGAATTAAAAATTTTTTTAAAACCTAAAGATACCCTTTCTTCGGGCATTAAACGTAAATACAGCATAGCTTTCTACCAAACGAGTAAAGGAAAACATACTTTTGTGCACGTTTTCTATAAAATGTATTTGAATTTATACAACCATCAAAAATGAATGGAAAAAATGCGTGCTACGTAAGTTGTCAGTTTATAACGCGTGTGGCTTCTACAGGAGTTCGCAAAGAAGTTCATTTAAATGCCGACATCCTGCCAAGTCCGAAATGTTACAGGACTACGCCGCAAGACAATCAGTATTACAAGCCCACCTAAGTAATCCTTCCAAATCGAATACTCCTTTCAAGATTTCGGCCAAATTTTCATGAAATTAGTCACTCACCGTATGCTCATTGTGCGTATTCTAATCCAGCTCCGAAAAAATTAATGTGTGCAGGAACTTGTAAGATGTGTCAGGGTCAAATCTGAATTTCTCGCAGTCTCCAATTCATCACGAGCAGTTCGCCCTCCGTAAAACAATAGACGAGAAATGTGGGAAAAGAGACACTTTGCAGCAGTTTAAAGATTGAATCAGTCACCATACATGAAAGGTCGTTTATGGCCAATCAGCGTCAGGCCGGTAGAATTATAGGAGTGGTAATTGTAACATCCTAATCCTCCCCACGAAAGATATCAGGTCACGTAGAAGAGGGCAAATATTTAAGCAGCTCCTACCTGCAGACGCTTACCGCTCCATAGACCACTTACAGGTTTTGGCAAGAAGATCCCGTATATTAGACACAACGATGGCTGGGCGCAGGCTTACATGAAATATTTTGCAAAAGCAACGCGTGATAAATACCGAATAAATATTAAACTCGTGTGACAACTGCCCAAAAAACAAAAAATGAGGACATCCAAGCACCTCAAAGGAGACTGCCGACTTTTCATATGTTCGACGTCGCTATCAGCCCCTTAGCAGGGTTAGAGAAGGGACGGTGACTTACGCGTGATTCATTTTATAATGAGCGTAGACTTGCATAGCATCTATCGCACTCTCTCTTCTTCCTCCTGAACCCGGTCTCAAGACAGTCAAAAAACCCGGAGGCGGGGAGTGCACAAGCAGTGGAGGGTATACGAGCTGTGGTGCAACCAGCCCCGAAGGGGTGACACAGTGCAATAAGCACGCATTGGCACAGACTTTGACCAATCATAGGATCCCATGTTATATTCAGTTAAGAATTCAATCGCTCTTGTGCACCCATAACCTAAAGACGAGCTAGGGGACCAATCTCAAAGATCTACACAATACAAATTACAGTTTCGTAAGGAATTTTACATTCCTAATTAAATTTCTTAGGATGCCATTCTTTAACTTCATATACAGTAGGTGGGCCATCTCAAGAAATGTCGACCGAAATTCCGAAAGAAGTTTTCGTTTCGAAAAGATTAATTAAGTAGGGTTATGAAACGTATCAGTCTGAAGTATAATTCTATAATAATTCAGTTGCCTCAAGATGCCGACTTTCAAACGAACTTCCTGCCAACTGCATACCAAAAGTATACTCTGTACAAAAGGACTGCTTATGTTGCATGCATTTTTCTCATTGATTTTCGATGTCCCCAGAAGTTCAGTTATAGTTCATGGAAAACATGAATAAAAATATTCATTCTTCAACTTGTTCGGTAGAAAATTACGTTTTCTTCCAACTGTATACTCGAAGGAAATGTATAATTCGATTTTAAAAAACTCCCGATTCCCAAATTACTTTGAACCCGCTCTACCGTTACACCTGGATTCAGGGTTTCAAACTACAAGCCGTATAATTTCCGCGTACGGAAAACCATACATAGGGTTCATAAAAGTTAGCAGTGGATTTGATCCACATTCTTAACTTTACAAACCACATTAGTTAATGCAGAGACATGACGTTTTATAAACGACGGCCATTTCACGGTATTTAAATGTCCCACAATTAGAAACTTTTTGAATCCGAATTATGTCCCTCCTTCGGGTACAAAATTAAAAGAAGACGTAATTTCCTACCGAATGAACTAGAGAAAGCCGGCACTCTGAGGTAATTGAATTAGTAAGGAATTATACTGCAGACTGATTAGTTCTACAACCCTACTTAAGTATTCTTTTCGAAACGAAAACGTGTTTTGGAATTTCTGTCGACATTTCAAGAGTTAGCCCACCTACTGTACATATTATTCACAGTGTGATTAACTTAACACTGCCTGGAGTCTCGTTCACTCTAAAAAGGGAATACAGCAGCAAACTCTCTTTCCGTTACGTCCTCGTACAGCTAATAGCTGACGGGACATTTCACATATCAGTTTACTGCAAATAAACTTATTTGGAAGTTGTCATGCATAACAACAGCAATCATAAACGGAGTGCTGTGACCAACCTACCTCACCGACCAGGGACACACTGCTCAGACAAAAATTGTAACCACATATAATTGAATTATTCGTTCAGATTCACTTCCCGAAATGCGTACCCTGGGAATTTTTTACGACGGCTCACGAGGCAATTGCAATTAAAAGAAAAAGACAAGGAACTACTTTTTTTCTGATCAAGCGCCCAAATAGAAAATCTGGAGAACATTTCCGTACATTAAAAACGTGTTTGAACTCGTTAAAAGATAACTGAGGGAACATCAAATACAAATGGCGCGCAAAACGATGACTTCATTACGCAACCAGCTCGTACACCCTAAGGATAAGGTCACCTAAAAGATTCCGTGTAACACCTGCAATGCAGTATACCGCGTTCAATCTGGAAAGTCAGCCTCTACACGCATAAGCGATCATCAACCTGTCATGAAGAGGCCAGACTTCTTGTCGGAAGTTGTCATGCACACATTGGAAACTGATTATGAACTTGCCTAGGATAAAACCCACATTGCTGGCGCCTGGCCATCTTTGAAAGGATGAGGATTCTTGGAGACTGTGTACTCCAATGATGCATGCATAAACCGGCATATCTAACTAGACACCGTGTGTAACATTGTCAACGAATAATGAAAGAGGCACAGTCGATTTGCACGAGGCATCAACTCACAAGCAGTACTGGAGGAGTACTATCGGTTTTAGGTGCTTTTAAATAATTGACTGTTCTAGATGACCTGGAGAACCAATGACAAAAATTTACAGAATAAAGTTTGGTACATATCCCAAAATACTTTTTATTTTTAAGTATATTTATTTATATACATCTATACACATTTATTTATGTATATATGTATATCATCATGCCGGCATGATGTTCATATATATATATATATATATATATATATATATATTTACTGGAAGATGGGCATCCCAAGAAACATAATTCGAAGAAGAATGAGTCCTTTCGGTATCCATAAAGATTTGAGGTCCAGACATTGTATCGCGTTCATCATCTCACGAAGAAGACGAAGAAGAAGAAAAATGGAAAAGGTAATAGCCAATCAAGACGTGACATCAGCCCACAGCATTAACCCATCCTCAGCCATGACAGAGCAATATCGATTTTTTCGGCATTGTTTAAATTTTGACTGTTTCTTCTCACTTACTACACGTCTGAAGACGAGCTGGGGAACCAGACTCGAAAATTTACTTAATAAAGTTTGTTCATTTTCCCAAAGGACTCATTCTTCTTCTAAATATATATATCGGGGATGATGAACGGGATCATTTCTCAGGACTTTGAATCTTCACTCATGTCGATATATAAATACGTATGCATAAACAGGTTTTTTTTCCATTTTCGGCCATTTTGCCGCGATTTTAGATGCTGAAGAGTACACCAGTCCGCCCAGCCTGCCCATCTCAAGAAGTACCCCGGCCGGTAACCTGTCGAGCGGTGTTACAGATCCCTATCTGACCAGCGGCAGTGTGGTTCGTAGGTCGCGACGCAGTGGCTGTGCTGGCGGTATCGGACTCGGCGGCCGACGCTGTTCTGGCGCGGGCGTTGGCACCTCCACGGGCTTCGGCCTGATGGCACCCTTCAGTATCCAACTGCCCCAACTTGATGGCATTCAGCGCTCGCAGAAGGTCCTCGACATGCGACTGCAGAATCTTCAGGTACGATTGCGCATTCTTCCCTGGCCAGTACTTCATGTTTTCTCATACTAGTCCTGAGAATATATTAGACGCATTTACAGATTAACTGCCATCGTGGCCTCTTCGGGTCAGGAATACTATTTAACTCGCTGAGAGTGACTGCTACCGGCACAACTACGTGAGAAAACTGTGGTGGTTTATATGCGGACTGAAAGGTTAGGAGCAGATTTGCGCTGCATCCACCGCATTCACTTTCTTTCTCCCTTCTGGTGTCCATCATCTTCCAAGGACAGAAGGAACAGAGACGGGTTTCGGCCGAATGGCCGACTTGGCAAAAACCCATCTGCGATGCCTACCGTTCGACCGTTAACTTCTACGATGTCCATTGTGTGCTTTACTGCAGGGTGACAGCAGGCACGGTGGCTCGCGCGTGAATTAGTTTATGGTGAGAGTAGACTTGGGCAGCATCTGCTGCACTTCCTCCTCCTCCCCATCCGGATCCGATAACATGGCGGAGTCAAGGGGAACGGAGGCGGGAGACGGCCGGCATGGCGCAAACCCGCACACCGTCTGGTATACAACATCCCCTTGGCCAGGACTTTAGACAAAAGTGAGCGCGGCGCGGATCTCAGCCGGCAACTGTGTTATGGACTGCAGAATGAGACATGATCGCTGGGACAAGAGCTTTATTAGCCTGACGTTTCGAATTCCTGCCCGAACCAATCATCAGAGACAAAAGCAGGTACGGGTGCTTCATGCACAAGAGGCTGCAGTATTGATAGGATGCAGTCGCCATGCTACCGCATACCTATGAACATTTATGGCTCCCCCCTTAATCCGGGATCGTTGCACTTGGTGTGATGACTGTTTGATGGCCGACATTCGTGTCGTTAATTTCTGCAATTTCATCATGTGTGTTGGATGTTGGTGTGATGACTGCTCTACTATTTGATCCACCGACCCCAGCTGTTGTTCACCTGTGCGTTTCCCGAATGGCTAATTACTCCGCCTAGGCGAAGTCTCAACACCAAGTATGGAAGGGAAAGATCATTGCACTTGTTAATGCAGTGGGGGCCAGTAAACTCTGACTCAAGCAGCTCCCGGCTCACGCGGTTGTCACCCCTAGCAAGATTTTCGGTCTCGTCGAATTTGAATGTTGGCCGCTTCTCGTCGAATGAGCCGCAACTTGAGGGTTGAGGTCATTTCTCCGCACCGTTACAGAGTGTTCGGCCATTCTCGTTCGGGGCTGTCTTTCGGTTTCTCCGACGTAGTTGCTTTGTCCACAACTGCACCAGATCCGATAAACGACTCCAGACGTTTCTTACCGTGGCAGTGGGTCTTTCGGTTTTATTACCTGACGCCTGGTGTTTGCCTCCGGTTTGTCTATGGATGCAAATTCGTCTTCCTGGCTCCTATGTAACCCCTGCGTTGGTCCGACGCATCCACCATACGGCTCATTTTAGGAACACGATCTGCACCTACCACAAAGCTGCTCGTTCTCCCCCCCCCCCGCCCTTCCCCGCTTGCGTAAAACAGTCTTCCCATATGAATTCACGGATGCCAGTAGAAGAGGCAATCCGGGCGTGGCCACTGGTCTCAGTACAGTCCCCCCAGCTTGGAGCTGATCGCTGGGGGAGGTCTGAATGAGTTGGCCACCAGTTGCGGCTAAGCACGTGGCAAAAATGTCAGTCCATCACAAGGAACACCGCCCTTGTGATAGGAATAAGTTAGTAGGAGCAGTTGACCCCACGCAGCTGCGGGTCTGGTGACTAAATAATTGATCAACAGATGGGTCAGAGGGATTTGGTGGAGCGTCCTCTACTTCATCTGTCGGGTGGAAAGCATGAGCACCGGAGTCATAGTTCGGGCACAGGCCTTCGTTGCTGAATGCAGAGAATTTTTGTAGATAGGCCCATCAAGGAGTGGATTTTGTCGTCAATGAGACGGTCACATCGAACGTTAAAAAGCATTGGACTAGGGAATAGAAGTGCTCTTGCCAGATTCGAAAGACGTCTCCAAGACGGCTTTTGGACTAGCTGTTTTCTAAAAGTGACTGGCTACTTTTTGGGAGTTAGTGATAGCGGACTTCTGCCCGCACTAAGAAAATATTGGACTATAGTGGAAGAAAGGGTTCGATTTTGTAAGGGAAACAGCCAGTCGTAGCTAAGTTATATTGTTGACGTTTCGAAGAGCCTGGTAGGTTCACCATTTTCAAGGTTTTGTATATAGTCTCTCTTGTGTTTGTCAGTTATGAAATTCTGCGTATGCACATTTATATCTATTGGAAAACAGGCATCCCAAGAAGTAATATTAGAAAGGTGAAGTTCTTTGGGAAACAGCAAAATTTTATTGTGAATTTTCGAGACTGGTTCCCCAGCTCGTCTTCAGACAACGGGTGTGCAAAAACAATTAACTTTTAGACTGAGTCTGGCAAAAGGAGTCCATGATTGGTTAGGGTTGTCATCTCGGGATTGGCTGACTCAGTTTGAATCTGTCCTTAACGATTTTGTATTTGGCATCTAAATCGATAGGCCGGTTGATGCATGCCTCATCTGAGTGCATTTCCTCCAGGAATTCGCGGCCTGTTCTTGTTTGGCAGGCGCCAACAATGTGAGTGTTCTCCCATGCGAATTTATGCCCAGTGTCTAGTGTATGCATGGCCACCTGGGATAGATGGTCGCGTCTCTTCACCGCTAACTGATGCTCATGTATACGGGTTGAGACAGATTTCCCAGTTTGGCCACAATAAACGGCAATGCACTCAGATGAGGCATGTATCAACCGGCATATCGATTTAGATGCCAAATACAAAATCGTTAAGGACAGATTCAAACTGAGTCAGCCAATCCCGAGATGACAACATTAACCAATCATGGATTCCTTTTGCCAGACTCAGTCTAAAAGTTAATTGTTTTTGCACACCCGTTGTCTGAAGACGAGCTGGGAACCAGTCTCGAAAATTCACAATAAAATTTTGCTGTTTCCCAAAGAACTTCACCTTTCTAATTTATATCTATATATGTGAAGATTCGAGGTCCAGACATTATATCGCGTTCATCATCTTCCGAAGAAGACAAAGAAGAGGCGAGGGCGAACTTGTGGACCATATTGTATTCGAACTGACGTTTCGGAAACTTCCTCGTTCGCATCATCAGAGTAACGTACTTGTTGTTCCTGTCGGTCTTGAGTTGTTCAGTCTTGCCGCTTTCCTCTGTTTATAGCCGTGCTAGACGCATGAACTTTGACCTGCCTGTTTGCCGCTGACTGGTTTAGACCCCCCCCCCCCCGGGGACGACCGCTGACAGGCCTGCGTGACCTTTGTTCCCTTTGGGGTCAGCGTAATTGTAGTCAAATCAACGTGCAGGTTGGGCCCTCTCACGTCAGCCGGTGGACTGAATGGTCGTTGCTGTTCATGTGAGCAGCACTCAGCTTCGCGGGCGCATCGTTGAGACAGTGTTCGGCTTTGGTCAACGGCCGAGTCTACGTGCAAAAGAAAGGGACACCGATTGGCTCGTTTCTGTCTGGACTAATTGCCGAAGCAGTTTTGCAGAGACTCGAGCAGCTGGTCCTTAGTTCGCACCCGGACACGTTCGTTGTAATCAAGAGGAGCGAGGTGAAGACACTTAAGGCATTGTTGAACTCAATCTTTCCCGATATTCAGTTTACAATGGAAGAGGAAGTCAACAATTAGTTGCCCTTCCTGGACGTACAAGTTACGAAATTGGCAGACGGGAAGATAAGGACAACGGTTTATCATAAGGCAACGAATACTATGCGCATCCTCCACTTCCGAAGCAACCACCCTGTTGGTCATAAACGCAGTTGTGTCAGAACTCTCTTTCGACACACTGTAGCGACGACAGTTGGAGGAAGGATGAGGTGAATTACGTATAGGCCCTTTCTAAAGCCGACGGCTACCCGAAGTCTTTCATAAGCAATTGTCTCAAAAAGCTTCATTCTGAACGGTCGAGTGGAGAAAAGCCTGAGTTCTGGCTCTCAATACTCTATGTGAAGAACGTATCAGAGGCGACGACGAGAATCCTGAAAGCTTTTGGGTTAGGCGTGGCTCATAAACCAGAATGTCCCATCAGACAGCAAATCATGGAGCCCAAAGACCCGCTACCAACAACAAAACAGTCTGCGGTGGTCTGCAGCATGCCATGCCTAAACTGCAATGCGATATATGTCGGTGAAACTGGCAAACGCCTCGGGAAAAGACTGCAAGAACACAAACTTGCAATCCATCGCGAGAACAATCTGTCCATTTGTAGTTCATGGAAAACATGCAAAAAAATATTCATTCTTTCGCTCATTTGGTAGACAATTACGTCTTCTTCCAACTTTATGCTCGAAAGGAAGGGTATTATTTGGTTTTCAAAACTTTTCTAATTCCCGAATCATTTTGAACTTGCTCTACCGTTACACTTGGATTTAGGGTTTCCAAACTACAAGCCGTATCTTTTCCGCTTACGGAAACCCACACATTTGTCTACGCTATTAAGAAGAGATTACATGGGGTTCATAAGACGTAGCAGTGCATTCGATCCATATTGTTTACTTTACAAGCCACATTGCGGAGATGTGACGATTTATGCCCGGTCATTTCATGGAATTTAAAACTCCGACAATTAGAACCTTTCTTAAAACCGATTTATGTCCCTCCTTCGAGTATAACAGTAGAAGAAGAGGTAATTATTTACCGAATGAGCAAAAGAATGAATATTTTTATGCATGTTTTCCATGAAATACAATTGGACGTTTGGGGCATCGAAAATCAATGAGAAAAGCTCATGCCACTTAAGTAGTCGTTTTTACAGAGTGTAGTTTTTGCATGCAATCGGAAGGAAGTTCATTCGAAAGCCGGCATCCAGAGGTAACTGTGTTAGTATAAAATTTTGCTGCAAAATGGCTAGTTTTACAATCCTACTTAATTAATATTTTCGAAACGGAGACGCATTTCGGAATTTCGGTTGACATTTCATGAGTTAGACCACCTACTTTATATATATATATATATCCCCAAAATACAGCGATACGACTACACACCGTAAAATGATCAATGAGCGTCCCTCTGTCATAGATAATATACCCGGTTGCAACCGAAAGGACAACAAGCCCGTGGTACGATAGTCAACAGCACTGGACTAATAACCAACGTGAATTCAACCCTTCGCTGCTTCCAGAACCTGGGGTTAGGTAAGGCTGGATGAAGACGACTAATGAGCCAGCAATTCCCATGCCGGTTTCCCTTATCTTTGTCGGCAAGCGCCTTCTGCTTCACTGCTCATCTCTGGAGTAAGAAATTTCGCTAAGCCGTGTGCGGTTGACTTCTGCCTTAGATACATTTGGCCGGAGTCAGATTAATCTTTGAATACAGTTTAATTAGACGGCGACAAGCAAGTGAAACTCTTGAACGGATGACAATGCGCAAAATATTCTTGCTAAACTATTGAGTGTGCATCAGAAGTTACTTGCTCCTGTTCAGTGATGTGTTAATTATTCGTCTCCTGGTTTGTTGGTTGTTTTTTCCCCTAGTCTACATCCGTAACGTCTTCACTTGAACGTAAAATCCAGTTTTCACATTTAAACACCCCTTTGATTTATGCTGATCACACTTGAAGGAACTTTTTCTCTTCGACTATTGCTTCAGTCCCAGTCAGAACAGCTGAATTCCGCGGCTGGAAATGCCCGCATCAAAGAGGAAGTTGGACACGTTCGGGGTCTCGTGTGTGAGAGTCAGAAAGCCCTTTCCTCCATAGTGAAGGCAGTTTCGCAGCTGCAGGAGCAGGTGAGCTGAACCGTTACTTGAATATTGCTACTGATGATGGTGATGGCGTTTAGACTGTAGCCCGTGCATAGATATGACTTCCGGAAATTGTGTCGTTTAACTGAGTGTGCGGTCATCTGTTATGACACTAAACTGCCTACTAACTGTGAGCGAGTAGTTATGTTTTCTAACCGTTTGCGCCAACGCTGTTGGCCTGGCCTGCTTCGGAGGCACTAACCTCAGAACGTATTTAAAAGTTAGCCACCTGCGTTTTCTAAATGACCGCTAAAAATTCTAGACAGATAAAGATCTATATTTTGAAGTCGAATGTTCATAGCCTAGGAATTATTTGATCCCAGCAAACAGTCTATAATTTTGGTCTGTGACCGTGCGGGCAGAGTCACAGATAGAATGAGCAACACCTTCCTGGTTTGCGCTGTTAGGGTATGCGGCAGACGCCGAGTAAGTGAGCAGACCTAATGGTCGTACGATGAATGTCACTCACTTCATCCAAGAAAATGCAGTCACATGAGAGAAGTGCTTGCTTCCTTGTACTCAGGATAAGCTGGTGAACGCAGAAGCCTGTGACTGTTTATTTCTGATCACAACTGGAAGGATTCAAGTGCCTTCGAGTTTCATTCGAATGCACGATTACCTTCTGACTGGGGTTAACACTTCAGGTCATCCTAGTATAGGATTGGGGTACTTCTGGTTGGCCTGTCAATGGCAGCAATATCCACTCCAGCCTGTTCCTTCTTTTCTGATAGTAGTTTTCGATTACAGTCCAGTTGTTTTTTTCATGCCTTACGAAATGATCGCTCTGAAAATGAAAGCACACACATCCTTTGCTCTAAGAACTTTCGGTCAAGCCAGTCAATTGACCGAAGGGTTCGATCTATAGCAACGTTTACGTTTCTACTGACACTTAATCAGTAGAAACATTTAATGTGTTCAACATTGACAGAGTTCAAATAGGGGCACTGGTTAGGGTCTGCGAGACATTCACGGAGGGAAAGCAGTTACTGAATATGCCTTCCAGCACCAAAACTGAAACGTAATGTAAGCCAGTTTACAGTTGCTTGTCTCACTAAAGTAACTCTGAGCAGGTTTCAACTGGGCACGATTTGTTTGGGAAAGTCAGTTAGCTATGGAAGAAATTAATTCTACCTACCTGCCGTGTTATTTGTCTATCACATGAGCAACTCGTAATGTTTCCCTGTCTCAAACTGAACACGCACAGCTGAGTAAGAGCATAGATCGGTTCACTCCAACCGTTAAAATCGGACTGCAGTACAAGTAGTTTGGTGACAGTGAGAGCAGTTGCAACTAACGATACGATTCCTCCTTCGAGTCTCCTAATGAGTTAGACTGTGTGTTTCCCCCCCCCCCCTAAAAGCCCACGGCCTACGCATGGGTTGTTTTTTTGTATTACAGGTGGCGATGTTGAACGACAATATGGAGCAGTGGATTCGGGCACAGTTATCCGGACCAAATAAGCGCACAATTCTCCTTGAGGAGCGGAGGACAGGTTCATCTAAAGTTCGTGACCGTACATCACGATCGCGCAAACTGCCCAACAGACATGAAAAAGAAAACAATCTCAACCCCTACGTATGACACCCACCATAATGAGGGTACGAATTATGCCGGTCAGTTCTGCTCGGAAGCGAAGCCTATTTTTTAACTTCAATGAGCCAGAGGACAAAGCAAACACGGCCTTTGAACAAACTCCATGTCCTCCTTCGCGGCTGTATTCCCCCTCAGAGGAACCGAATTATAGGTAATATCAGCTGCGGTCAAGTGTATACGTACTTCGAAATCTCCTCGCAGACGGATGCAATTTTCTACACTTTCCCAACGACTTACAAAGTATTGAGTAGAGGTTCTGTTTTAAAGTATTTCATCCGCTACAGCTATTACGTCCCACGTACTGTTCCTGTCCTTTCCTTGTCAACTACTCTATGCCACTGGTGGCCTCGGCAATGCGACTAAATTGCTCACAATAACTTAAATTGAGTAAAATCTCCGATGTATGCCTTCGACTTCATTTTATTCACCGGCGTCCTTCCAGGCGCACCCTAGGACTAATATCTCAGAGGTGTTCGTCCCGCTGTGTTCTTCCGTAGGGCCTAATAACAAAAGACCTTACCTCATTTTATCCCCTTTTCTGCGGTGCTCGTTGTGAATTACATGGTTACTGTTGAGTATGCCTTTCCGAGGGGTTATTTAGAGGGTAAGCTGGGTTTGACCTGGACCCCGAGAATGTGCTCATGTATTAGTTGGTGGCAAGGGGTGGCGCTTATGACGCCGTTAGTGTCGGCAGCATCCATGCTAATTTTTTGATATCGTACTTCTTAATTGGAGTGAAAGTAACAACTTGGATCGCTGAAGAGGATGCCAGGGATCTTTCTGGCAGATATGGTCCTTCCGTAACGCCTCACAGATGCTATGCTAATTAGGAAATTTCGGGAAGTGAGAAGCACTAACGACGGTAGTAGTAGTAGTGGTTGTAGAAGTAGTAATAGTAGTAGTAGTAGTAGTAGTATTAGTAATAGTAGTAGTAGTAGTAGTAATAGTAGCAGTAGTAGTAGTAGTAATGGTAGTAGTAGTAGTAGTAGTAGTAGTAGTAGTAGTAGTAGTAGTAGTAGTAGTAGTAGTAATAGTAGTAGTAGTAGTGGTTGTAGTAATAGTAGTAGTAGTAGTAGTAGTAGTAATAGT